>QZGG01000324.1:0-161219 GCA_006409495.1 Sedum album | reverse complement strand
TGGCACAAGTTCCCTAGGCAACTTAACTTGAATTGTTACATAGTCACAAAAGGTGTGAACAAATGGAAACAATCGTTTTTATCATAAAATTACCAGCCGAATGAATAATTAAAACCAAGACCTTGAATTTACTTCAAACTTTCAGCAAGTGATATACATTACCTCATTTTCCAACTTTAACTTTTCTCGAAGCCAATGCCTTTTCGCCTTCTGCGCCTAGCACTTCTACTGAAACCCTGACATAAATGCAGAGACTTATTTAGAAATGGATAGCTAAAATTAAACCTAGTTTAATATACCGCATGCAGAGTAGTTTATCAAACCAAAGATGCATAATGAAATGGAACCAATTAGTGTGATACATACAGTTTGTTGTGCTACTAAGTACTAAATCCCGAGATAAACTAATACTGAAAACAAGTGAACTAGGAATAAACAAAAAACTAGCGACAACCTTCGTACGGTCACCAGGTTGAGATGTATCTTGGCCGCATTCTTCTTTTCCTTGTGTCTCGGTATGTCTTTGAAACATAATTCAGAAAGGAGAAGACACGACTAGAATAAGTTAATACAAGGTGACATAGAAACCAGATCCAAAACAAGCATGTTTTCGGTACCAAAATTGAACCTTGTCTCTCTTTTGACGAAGCTCACATTTGTGGGTGTAGTACGCTCCAGCTGCTGACCATTCCCTACCTTTTTAGCAGTTAATTTACAACTCTCTACTTTACATTCCTTCAATACATGTGTATCTATCTCACCCTCTTCCACAACAGGTTTGACTACTTTTTCTGTATGTTTCCTCTTCTTCTTCTTCCTAAAAAATTAAAATCAATATGCATCATATAATAACAACACACATATCAACTTCAGTGACAAAGCATATACATAATTCTTACTTTGGACTTTTGGATTTCATCTCAGCCTTTCTCTTTTTCGACTCTAGTACCGGAATTGTTTCCACTGTTCTCTCCTCCTCTTCCTCACTCTCATAGCCACCAATCCCATTCTCAAACTCCTCGTTGGCCAACAAAAGCCTATCATCTACACCTAAATTCCGTCTCTCCACCATCCCGTCCACCTCCAAAAAATCATCCATAATTTCAACATCAACAACCTTTCTTTTCCTCTTCACGCTACACACAACAATTCACACAGCTGAGCAGGTGAAAAACTACCTAATGTAAAAAATGTTATCAAAGAAACAAAACACTCACAAATGAGATCCTTATCTGACACAATCTCAACTGACTCGAACTCCGGAAGCACAAATCCATCAATCTAATACAACAAAAAATTGTCAAATCCATTAATCCCTCACAATACCAACTCAAATCTCTAAAAGATCAAAAATTTATATCCAAATCGACATACATAGAGTAGAATGCCATGAGGGCAGGAGTGGTGGATTTGGAATAGTCGAGTGAGATATTGGGTTAAGTCGGCGATGGTTTTGAGATTAGGATTGATGAGTAGCCAACTACGATTCAAGCCTTGCTTTCTTTGGGAGATGGTTAGAATATCCCGATCGGAGAAATGGAGACGAACTCTCCGATTGTCCATTGTCGGGGTTTTTTTACGGCTTGGTGTTGATTGGGAGCAGCTTAAACCCTGTCCGGCATCGACATGGTTTTCGTACGAGGAATGAGATTGTGCCGAAGGCATTTGATTTAATTAGGGTACGAATGGGCCGAAAGCCCGTGATTTATTATTGTACGTGACGGATTTGTTTGTGAAATGAGAGTAATGCTCTTTTGAGACCCTTACTATTGGGTGAGACCCTGAGACCCCAATCATGGCCGTTGATTGGGTTTGCTTTTGGGGTCCAGATTGTGCCACGTGGAGGTTAGAGAAATTCAAAAATCGGAGGTGAGAGAATTATTGCTTTTGTTCTCTCACCTCCACGTGGCACAATCTGGACCCTAAAAGCAAACACCAATCAAACGGCCATTATGTGGGTCTCAGGGTCTCACCCAAAATTAAGGGTCTCAAAAGAGCATTACTCTGTGAAATGATACAACTGATTATTCGTTAATTATACTTTAACATTTTTTTCGTTCCAAACATCAAATCCCTTAATACAATCTTAATGTTTAACTAGTGTGCTAATTGTAAATCGTTTGGCCATCGGTGACATGAATCATCAGAACTACCCGTGACTGTTGCTGCCTTCATTGATGTAATTTTCAGTAGCTTTGTCATTGATGTCATCGTCAACTTCTTAGACAACCTTCTGCTACACTCCTGGACTCTCAATAACAAACTCATAATGCTGATGCTCTTCAAAAATTTCAGCAAGTTGTTGTCTCTTCTCCTGAGCCTTTTTTCAGCCCCTGAGTTTATGCATAGCATTTTCTTGGTAGTATTCCACATTTTGTCAAAATAGCATCATTTTATTCTATCTTTGCCGACTCTGAAGTATTTGGTCACTTAGATTGTCATATACCGGTCAAAATTTTATGCTGCATTTTCCTACAAGTGTCCAGAGAGTCCCAAACTGTGTGATACAATTTTCTTTTAGTTTTTTGTTTTTATTTAAGCATTAATTATGTTGGTTCAAGGGTTCTAGCTTGTCAATTCTATTCCAAAGTTGAATGCCAGCCAGCTGTGGCGATGTGGCTTGGCCTTTGCTTCTATCATATTCCATGTCCCTTCATCACTATACCTATTACTGTTATCATCAAAGGTCACCTTAAATTGATACCTTCTCCAGTCATCTTGTGCCTGACTTGATGATGATGTGTTGATATTTGATTTCAATCATCAGCTCGTTATTATGGTTATGCCTTCTCTTTATCCTCGCTGACTTCTCTTCCCTTTCATCTAGGCAATGCCATTCGGCCCGGCCCAGCACGGCCCGGCCCAAAACTTGAAGCCCGAGCCCGGCCCGGCCCTAATATTTAAGGTCTATCACTATTCATCGGGCCGGGCCGGGCTTGGTAAAAATAATGAAGCCCGAGCCCAGCCCACAAGCCCTTTCAAATTTTAATTAAAATATAATTTTTAAATAATTTTTAAATAATAAAAAATACATAATAATTGAAATATCAATTTTAAAAAGATATTTTTTATGTCACATTATTTTTTAACTCATTTTTATTGTATTTTTAAGGTTTATTATAACAGAATGAGATAAAGTTCAGAGAACAAATGAATATATCTTTAAATATATTGAGATAATACGACTTCAATAGAAAAAATATTAATTTAGAAAATAAGAATATACAAATAAATTTAAATAAATGTTAAATTTAAAGAGTTTGTAAAATATATTATATAGTATGACTTTTTTATATTTATTCAACTATTCTATTGTTCGAAATATTAGTACGGTAAGATCTGGCCTTGCGAGATGGGCCAATAGGTCGGGCCGGTGGGGCCCAAAGCCCGGGAATGAAGCCCAAGCCCGCCTATCCGATATGCTGGGCTTCGATCGGGCTTTGGATGGGCTCGACAGGGCTGGGCTTGGCTGGGCTTGGATGGGCTTCGGGCCGGCCCATGGACTTTTTTCGGCCCAGGGCCTAATGGCAATGCCTACTTTCATCACCAGAGCCTCCTGCACATTTAACTCATTACTAAACAAAAACATCCCCTGTACTACAACTCTTACCCAAACATAAATATGATGTTCTCTATACTGATAGCTGGCTAGAGTGTCATTCATGGCACTTCTTTCCAAAAATCAAATCTCTCTTTTGCCACACGTAAATAACGCATAATCAAGTCAAAATGGAATTCTTTATTTTACATTGTATCAACAAAAAAAAAGTCAAAATGGAATTCTTTATTTTACATTTTTACTGACTGCTATTTTCAGCCTTCCAATACTTAGATTGCACCTACATTAAATAATTTCCAAGCACCAACACACCAAGGCAATTACAAAATCCATTTTCTTGGTGTCTACATAATTTGACTGCTTCTACCCAGTATCTGGCAAAGCTGCAGCTAAGGATAAGCAAACTGACTCAAGGAATCAAACCATACCAGAGAATATCAAACACAGAACACCTCTTCCAATTTGGCATATCAGCAAATCCCATATCCTACCAATCCAACAGACACCAATAATGCACAAGCATAACTAAATCAAGAATCAGATTCCAGTCACATATTAACACAGATCAAATCTAGCAGTTGCAGAAATAGGGTAATTTTGTAACCATCATTACCTCAAATACCAAGTTGCAATTGAAACAACTGCGGCCCAATCTAGCCTAACCAGGTGCAGCTGCCATAGTGCTCTCCAGAGCCCCATCGGAGATAACCTATAAACACAGCAAATTATCAGTTTAGAATGGAGAAAACAATAATACTCCTGAAAAAAAAACTGCACACAAATCAACGAACAAAGAAAAAAGGGATGGGCACAAGCACAATACAGAGAGAGTAACAACACCTATAAATGAATGAATGACACTGCCTGATGATGGCTAATGAATCATGAAAAGGGCGCGGATCAAAAACGGAAATGGGAGTCTGGGAAATTCATTAATTGGCTAATACGGATAGTCAACCAAAATAGAGAAGCGCACATCTATCAACCTTATCTATCATCAGGTTCTAGAGTGCATTACATCACAAAAGCCAACTTCAACTTAGCTCAAATTCCAATCATCAACTCACTGCATTTTTCATGTATCCAGATTTTATATCTATTTTTATTTATGTAACTTTCCATCTCCATTTTTTTTCATCGCAAGCTCTATTGCCAGTGGTTGCCATTGTGAACCAGGAAGGCATGGCCTCCGCTGCTTGCAGAAGCATAGCTCTGAATCTGATGGTAACCCATTTGAAGGCGAGATTCGTCCGGAAGACTTCTCATAGCAGCCAGGTCGATACATGGGAGTGGTAATCGAGAACCGGTAGCACCGATTGGCCACCGGAGCTGGGCATCTAGACGATCTCATACAGAGACTGGATCCGCTGTGATGACTGAGCTGAATGGAGACGAAGTTGAAGACGAGGGAGATGAGACTGTTTGAAGGTGGCGAAGCCACCTCTTAACAGACTTATTCGGAAAGAGAAACGCTCTTATTTTCAACAACGATCCGTCAGCTGCAGATGCCTTTTCATACTCCTCTATCAGATTCGCCAGATCCTCGTCGAAGGTAATCGACACAAGCGCATCCAGATCCTCCGTCGGTAGCTGACACCGGAGGCTCATCGATGCGTCTCCGCACAGCTCCCTGACCTTCACCATCAACTCTGTTACACAAAACCAAAAATCACATCAACTTCAAAATCAAAATCAAAATCGAACAATATCGCACACTCGAAAATCGACAGGGATTCGGAAGTTAAATAAACGGAGTGAAATCGAACTGACCGGCGAAGGAGACGGAGCGATGGACGGAGAGGACGCGAGTGTGTCCGCCGTGGTAACGTAGCTTGCCGTCAGGATAGCGAGGGACGATTTTGCCGTTGTAGCTACAGAGAAACTTGATGTTACCGTTGTTGATTTCGGTCGAGGAGGCGACGGCGACGACCATGGTTGATTATTGAGGAAGGTAGTTAGGGTTTCCGGTGAAGCTGGATAGTTCCAGAGAAAGTTGGAATTTGTGTGTATTTTTCGTTGCTTCTCTTTCTTCGAACTGATCGTTGATTACTTGCTTGCTCATGTATTTATATTAGACTTGGAGGATTCCCTTGTAAAATTTGAGGGGTAGTTTCGTCCATTTTGTCAAATTCTCAGGTACTTGGTTGGTTTGGTCCAATCCAAGTATTCTAATGTGGCTGCGAGAGAAAAGTCAGCATCTAATTTGATTTTCTTGGATTTTATTTTGAGATAAATTTGTCACATTTAAATGTAACTGTTTTTACAATTCATCAAAGTTATAGTTATGATCTTGTTGAGAATCAAATCCAGAATGTTGATTCTTTGCACGTTTCGTAATCTATTTAAGGTCCAAAGCTACTAACAACAATTTGTGATCAAGTGATACTACATCATTTCCAGAGAGTAAACACTACTACTAAATCTAGCAGTAACTGTTTTGAAATATGATGTTTTAACCAAATCAAAATTAATGCTGTACATTAAATTAAGTGTTCGATTGCAGTCGATCGTTGTTCAAATCCTCTCGAATATCTAATGCTATATTTCATGTCTAAATCGGAGGTCTGTTTTGTCATTCGCATAATGTTATCGCAGGTCAAGTTGGGTTGGCAGTTGGGCCTATCGCGGTCTGTATGACGTCTTTGGGGCCACTTAATCGTGAAATTGGAATGGAAGCGGCCTTACGTCCCAGTTGCCCATTTCAACTGCCATTAGCATTTGGAGTATATTCCATCAGAATCCCCCAACCATCTATTAACTCATTAACCATACCTCTAAACATATTAATCTCGTTTCTTCTTAGACATAACTTTCCGGATTTATCGAGCTTGAAAATAAATAAAAATCATTTTCTGGAAATCAACCAAACAAGAATATGATGGCGTTTGGAAAAGAAAAGACATATCTTAGATTGGTTCAAGTTGAGATATGTGGCCAAAAGACTAAAAGTCGGGTGAAGGTCATGAGATAACACATGAGTGACACTTTTTCGTGCTTGCATCATTTAGTGTTATCCGATACAACTATTTTCGGCCCCGCAAAATAGGGTTTTTCCATAGCCATTTCCTGTTATTTTCTTTGGATTTATTTATATTTATAAAAAAATGATTTGTTATTACAGAAAAAGAATGATGAGATTTAATGCATTATCATATCCATACTTTTATACTACTCCCTCCGTCCCACAAAGTTTGTCCACCTTTTTGATTATTTGTGAGGTATAAAATAATCAAAGTGGACAAACATATTAGGACGGAGGGAGTATCTTCTTATCTTTCGACGTGGAGATAATGCACACAATTTCTCATATGGACCCCAAATGCTGTTTATATCGGTTCGGTTCGGTTCAAAGTGAACTTGCAACAAAAACAAAAGAAGCGGTTCAATTAAATGGTTTGATTAGCAACATTAAGTCAATTGGGCCGGAGGCCCGGAGCCGCAATAAGATATGTTTGATGGCAGTGGAATGCCACGTGGCGATGAATGATTAGGACAAGTGCAGATTGGGTGAGGAAGACGCACCACCCAAAACAGGAATATTCCAGCTGGGATTCATGTTGGATCAATCCTCGTTTCAACATAGATTTTGTAATTGTGCGAATCACACGTGTCTATTTGTTGGCCAAGCTCTAGGTCATTCCATTTGGTATATGTTGGTTTTATTCTATATTTCAATGATCTTCTATTCGATGTAGATTTCATGTTATACGTTTGATATTTCGGTTTTCTGTTTCTTTATATCGAAACCATGAAAAAAGACATTTTAAGTATGTGTTTTTGAGTCAGATTGAAAGTAGTCGAGTATGAGCTCACATATTTAGCACCAACTATTTATGATATTTTAGGAACATCATTTCCAACTAGTAAGATCGGAATGAGAATGAATGATGGAAGCCATGCATTCTTGAGGTGGCAAAGTCTTCAACCTCACAAGTACAATAGCTCATATCGACTTGTGTGGTCCAATTTACTGATGTTGTCGTCAACTACCCTGAGGGCCTGAATGAAATTGTCACTATCGTTATGCAGGGAAAGTATCATGTGGAACCCCCACCTTTTCATGGATTTCATGGATCCCTCTTTGCATTCGTTGATTGCATTTTACTGTTTGCATTTTGGACGCACCAGGATTGTGCCAGCGCATTAATGAGCTTGCTGCAACTCACGTGTGCATTTGCATGTGCAACTCACATGTGCATTTCAAAAATGCAAACACGTGGCACAATCTGGTGCACACAAAAAATGCAATCAACAGTGATGAAGGGGGATCCATGGATCCATGGAAAGAGGGGGTTCCACATGGATACTTCCCCAGTTATGCATTCCCCTGTGGCATTCATCAATTTGTTATCTTGGTACATGTCATTCAAAACTCTTTTCTATTTTCCTTATTGTGCGTGTTATAATTTTAAAAGATCTAAACGAATTGTTTTGACAAACTTTTGTAGTTTTTATGAAAATAACTAACAGTTTACGATAGATACATAACATTTGACTATGTATCTATGTTTGATAACAACGTAGAACTGCATGCATTTGCATATTTGGGTTACATGAAATGAATTAAGGTCACAATCGAGCTGTTTTATAATTTTGTTAAATGAAACGTAACGCCAGCTACTTATGAGACACAATATCTTTCTTTTTGGACAAATATGAAACATAATATCTTGATGTAACGAGGTTGTTAGATAGCTAATGATTGAGCAAATAAATTACATGGTTATGTATACGTTACTCAACTATCCTTTTCTAATTTCCTTGTATTTAATGCAACGAATGAATTTCGATACGCATATCAAAGATTCGTGTGAGAAGATAGCTGCTTAATATTATGGGGAGGCTCATTAGAAAGACCTAAAATATGTATACGTTGGGATTGAGTGAGAATTTTGTATTAAATTGAGTTCACATTTAGCCATGAATTTAAGAAAAATGTGAACAGAATACGGAACAAAATAATAAGTCCGGTAATAATAAAAGCATCTGTATCGAATCTTTTAGGGATGGTTCATTGAGTGAGAACCAGTCAAGAAAATAGCATTTGATGCTAAGTGAGGGAGGGCATATTTTTCAAAGTCTTGAGCAGCAGGTGTGGACCAAGTTCCCAGTCTTCTAAATCTCACTCATTTTGTTGACAAGTTCATTATACCTATATTGACAATACTCTGTTAGCACATTTTAGCTATTACGTATCACATTGTGAGAATCTCTTCCCGCTCGAGTTGGAAAATATATTGACGTTGCGTATTTTTGTACCTCAAAGTCAGTGACTAAGAGATTCCAAATGCAATTCAAAAATAATTTATAAACCGAAGTATTCGGGTCGTCCAAGGAGCAAACTTAAACTTGTGCACTATATAAGATTTAGCTTTAATCTAGCTAACTCGAAATCAATATATATTTGTTTTGTTTTTGGGAGGATAGATAGTACGAGTATTCAAAGTAGAAACAATCCAATAAAGAAGATTTCAAAGTCCAACTTTCCTAGTCTAATGCATCAAAATAATGATCATAAGAGTAATATGATGAAATGTCTAATGATTCGGAGTCGACTATTAAATCAACTCAAAACAAGATTTCGCCAAGTTTGAATATTGATTTCATAAATTCAAGTCTCACTCTTTCCGATTTGTTGACTTGCTCGATACAATCACATTAATCACGAACTTCCGTTATGGTGATTAATGTGAAAGCTCGGATAAATCAAAAGCCTACTCTTCTAATCTCTAATGCTACTTCCGTAGTCACTAAAAATTAGATAGCCTTACTCAATGATTACTCTAAATCCCTATCTTCCGATATGAAACCTAGAGCAAGTTATTTCATACAAGCATTTTATCAAACACCTAGTATGCATCGCTATTAAAATATGAGTAAGAACACAAATCATCTAACAAATCATTCCAACTCTCATCTAAACTGATACAAGAGTTTTGAATACATCAAACAAGGTCCATTAGACCTTGAAACAAGAGACTACTCACAATCCATTGTAAAGAAATCCAACGATGATATATTGAAATCCAAAGACAATTACACAATGTTAAAGCTAAGAAAATCAAATCTAATACACCTTTGGATCTTTTACATGCGTGGAGAATGTCTTCTTCTCTTGAATCTCCCTCTTTCTTCGTAAAATCTGCCTCCCCTTTTGAAATTCCCAAAAAATATGTTTTTATAGTGTAGGTTAAAAGAAGGTCGGGTGCCTCGGGACAGACCGGACCGACCGACCAGACCTCTTTGGCAGGCAAGAATGCCTCTGATGCCTCGGGACAGTCCAGACCAAACCGAGTCCGTGGGGAATTGATAGGTCTGGTGCCTCGGGTGGGTCTGGTCTGACCCGAGGTGACTGCAGCCTCAACTTTGAACGCATATTTGACCCTTTAAACTTCAGAATCTGACTTTGATGTAAACTAGAGAGTTGTAGATAATTGAATCAGCTTTCAATGGTATTATCTTGTTAATTTGGACTTCATATGCGTTCTGTACAAGCTTTAGAAGGCACGGAGGTCAAGCTGTCCAGATTTAATTCTGCTGAATTCTTCACTTATTTGAACCATTTTTCATCCATATGCAGCAAATCATATTCTGATTAATCAACTCTTCACATCAAATAAATGGGTCAAATAACAATAATAATTCGAGGAACGATACAAAGTTCTTAAGATATGAAGCGAATAATCGATCGAAATATCGACCGATCAAAATACTTCACACTTAGAATTTGTTCGTCCTCGAACAAACATTAAGCACACATGAAGAATTCAATGATGAAAGATATAGTAAGACAATTCTCATGCAAGCATTATAAAATGAGATCCAAGGTTATCCTAACCTAGATGCAAACTAACTCATTTTCGTAGGAATCACGGGTACATTTAGCACATGCACCAAGCCTTTAAACCCCTAGGCTACCCTAGTGGACGAGTTATAGTCTCGTGAGGGTTTTCAGAAAAGGGAATACCCACAAATCCCGGATGCAACTAACCTACATGTATGCAAGATGATATGTGTTAATAATCAAGCTTGATAAGGTTTGTACAGTCAATGAGAGTAAATACATATCCTCAGATCATCAATCAAGAAAATCATTGATTCTGCAAAGTTAGAGCAAGTTTCACTACGAGAAAAGCATGGTAAAATCATCCAACGTCGTCACAACACTATGTCTGCATCTATCACTTATATTTCCTAAATGGTTCACAATTTGTCTTGTCTATAACTCACTTATGCTACCAAAGTGGGTAGTACAAAAGCTTGTGTTATTTAAACTCATTCTCAAGTTTATAACTCATAGATTAAAAGCATAAGAGAAGAGGAGTTTGACACACTTCTACAAAACTAAACTCAAATGCTCGGTACTCGTTTGAACATAACATGTTTTTTATCACGCATACTCATATCAACTTGCAAACTTATTTCTCAATGTCATTCATTATAAAGATGCAATGATTCACAACCAAGCTCTAAGAAATTAAATTAGCCTTCGGCTATTACAGATACTTTCGAGGAGGAACTTTTCTTCCTAATCCCCGGTATCTGTAACTTTTTTTTTCTTTTTTCACTTCACACTTAGAGCTTGACCATGAATCAAGGGTAAAGATGAATGAATGACAATAAGCTTTAGTTCAGCAAGAAATACGAGTGCGATAACCACTTAGAGTTTACCGAGCAAGAAAGCTTAATTTCATATAAGAGTTTACAATAATAGAACCACTTGGAGATAAAGTCTAGAACAAACACATGCAGGGACAAGCAATGGAGATGACACCAATACAATTCTCAATAGGAAACAAGCTTAAACCAAGCAGAAACAATTCATCTCAAGATCAACAAACCTAAGAATATACATTACCTCATAAACCAACCTCACTTGATAATGACACATGACACTACTCTACTATGATGCGATGCATGAATGCAAACAAAGCAATGACATGATGAGTTATTGTGACACACCACTTCACACTTAAGATGATGCTTAGTCCCTAAGCATACTATATCAACCAACCAGAGATATGCACAATAATCATCATGTCAACACTTATGCAATTAACTTTATTAAAAAAAGAATACTTACAAAAGATCAGCAAAGCGCCCCCAAAGAATCACACGTGAGAAGTCCTTTGCTAGGATCCCTTCTCACGGGGCCTTGAATGCTTGAGGATCAATCCACCTTCAAATCCCATTTGAACTTTCGTCCATCAAGTCTACAATGGACATATCTTTGAAACTTTGATCCCTTTATGAATGTGTCCTCCTTTGAAGCGAAGGGATCGACAAAGCTTCTTCCATATGATTTGGCAATGAATGGTAGGAAGCTTTGAAATTTGTCTTGAGGTTGAGAAGCAAGAAAGGGTCCTCAAGACTACCATTTGGCTTAATGACAACGCCTTCATCGTTGTTTTCAACTAATATCTCTGGCGTCCATTCTCCAAGGTACTCTTTTGTACTTGTGTCCACTTCTAAGCAAGGTTTCTCTAAGAAGAGTCGTTGATTATCTCAACCAAGTCACCATATTCATGATGTTTAGGAGACTCACTGATTTCAACTTGTATTTCTTCACCCGAATCATCCATATCATCACCCGTTGATAGAGAAGAAGATCTCAACATCCAAACCAAGCATTTTCTAAATTCTTCATGAAAGGCATCCTCGGTTTTGGAGACTCGCTTGAAACTTGATGTATATCCATTTCTGAATCCAAGTTCTCCTCTATGCATTCTCTTTTCATTCATGTTTGAAGATAAATCGAGAGCATCCTTCGATTGTTTTCTCCATCTCATCAAGTCTGATGAACATTTTATCTTGCATCTCGAGAAGCTTTAGCACATGTCCATAACTGAATCATTAACAACGGCTCCTCATATGATATGGCATGTAATATTGTGGCGGATCATAGCATTGTTCCCCCATACACACTCTTCTTCATAATAATTTGGTACTTGTGGATATCCATACTCATCATAGAAGTAGTTAGACATAAGCAATCAAGAGATTTTGTTTGTAGATGTTGACAAATCTGAATTCTATGGAATCCTGAAATGATCAAAAACAACAAACCCGTGAAAGCACAAGTGTGAAAAATATATACAAAAAGTAAATGAGTAGTCTAAACGAATCACTAAACCTAACTAATGACAAGTTAACTCGTTGCTCCCCGGCAACGGCGCCATTTTGACGTTGCGTATTTTTGTACCTCAAAGTCAGTGACTAAGAGATTCCAAATGCAATTCAAAAATAATTTATAAACCGAAGTATTCGGGTCGTCCAAGGAGCAAACTTAAACTTGTGCACTATATAAGATTTAGCTTTAATCTAGCTAACTCAAAATCAATATATATTTGTTTTGTTTTTGGGAGGATAGATAATACGAGTATTCAAAGTAGATACAATCCAATAAAGAAGATTTCAAAGTCCAACTTTCCTAGTCTAATGCATCAAAACAATGATCATAAGAGTAATATGATGAAATGTCTAATGATTCGGAGTCGACTATTAAATCGCAACTCAAAACAAGATTTCGCCAAGTTTGAATATTGATTTCATAAATTCAAGTCTCACTCTTCCGATTTGTTGACTTGCTCGATACAATCACATTAATCACGAACTTCCGTTATGGTGATTAATGTGAAAGCTCGGATAAATCAAAAGCCTACTCTTCTAATCTCTAATGCTACTTCCGTAGTCACTAAATAATTAGATAGCCTTACTCAATGATTACTCTAAATCCCTATCTTCCGATATGAAACCTAGAGCAAGTTATGTTCATACAAGCATTTTATCAAACACCTAGTATGCATCGCTATTAAAATATGAGTAAGAACACAAATCATCTAACAAATCATTCCAACTCTCATCTAAACTGATACAAGAGTTTTGAATACATCAAACAAGGTCCATTAGACCTTGAAACAAGAGACTACTCACAATCCATTGTAAAGAAATCCAACGATGATATATTGAAATCCAAAGACAATTACACAATGTTAAAGCTAAGAAAATCAAATCTAATACACCTTTGGATCTTTTACATGCGTGGAGAATGTCTTCTTCTCTTAGAATCTCTGCCCTCTTTCTTCGTAAAATCTGCCTCCCTTCTAAAATTCCAAAAAATGTGTTTTATAGTGTAGGTTAAAAGAGGGTCGGATGCCTCGGACAGACCGGACCGACCAGACCTCTCTGGCAGGGTCTGATGCCTCGGGACAGTCCAGACCAAACCGAGTCCGTGGGGAATTGATAGGTCTGGTGCCTCGGGTGGGTCTGGTCTGACCCGAGGTGACGGCAGCCTCAACTTCGAACGCATATTTGACCCTTTAAACCTAAGAATCTGACTTTGATGTAAACTAGAGAGTTGTAGATAATTGAGTCAGCTTTTCAATAGTATATAGCTTGTTTCTATCGGACTTCATATGAGTTCTCGACAAGCTGTTGAAGGCACGGATGTCAAGCTGTCCAGGTTGTAATTTTAATGAATTCTTCACTTATTTGAACCATTTTTCATCCATATTGCAGCAAATCATATATTCTGATAAATCAACTCTTCACAGCAAATAAATGGGTCAAATAACAATAATAATTCGAAGAGCGATACAAAGTTCTTAAGATATGAAGTGAATAACCGATCAAAATATTAGCCGATCAAACTCCCAATACTGTCGTCCAACGTGATTGTTCTCTGATATAACCCAAGGCACCGGTCCTTGGGATAACTTCAACTTCCACATTTTCACCTCTCAAAGATAACTACTG
The DNA here is from genome assembly GCA_006409495.1 of Sedum album. NCBI lineage: Eukaryota > Viridiplantae > Streptophyta > Magnoliopsida > Saxifragales > Crassulaceae > Sedum > Sedum album. Next base: position 146,905 of record QZGG01000324.1, on the reverse strand, counting down.
CATAATTATATTCGCAAAAATAATCTTTTGTCAGAAGTATGTTTCATACCATGCATTAACTTTTTGTATGCAAATAAATGGAAGGAAAAAATACTAGCCAGAAAAATAATAATCTATCGAACCTGCAGTAAACAAAATAATCCTGAAAACCACAACAAACTTTTCTTATCAGTATTTCTCAGACAAACCAGCCACCACGTTCAATCTGGGCTTGGAATGGTTTGTTTTGAGGAGCGGATTGACGACCGACAGTGGTGAAGAATAACACACTGTAAGATACTATTCTCAGCTTATATGTTTGGAATGATATTTGTACTCTTATCTACTAGGCCGACGTGAACTAGTTTGATTCACTATTTTTTTTTATTATATTTATTTATTTAAATTAAGAATAACTTTTATCATAGTAAGATATTGGAATGAGTTCAAGAAGGACAAATTAAAGTTTCGTGAGACAGAGGGACATCATCTCGACCGTTGATTTGTATTAATCCAACGGTTGATATTAATAACCGTCACTCTCAACTGCCCTGCATTTTTTGCAAATCCAACCGCCAACTTAATTAAAAACTACTTTAATCTCAACCGCTAGATCAATCAAAATCAACGGTTAAGATGATGTTCCTTCGTCTCACAAAAATATTATGTTTTTCTAGAACTTAACCCGTAAGATTTTTTTTTTAAAAAAAAAAAAAAAAAAAAAAAACTGGACGGTGCCAGTACTTTATTTAAAAAGATTCGAAAAGCCCGAATCGTGGCAAATACAAAGAAGGATGAGCATGACCCTCAAGCGCCAGTAATGAGTTATAAATCCCCATAACTTAAAAACGCTATACGGGTTATAAACCCCGCTCACCCTAACAAGGTGGGAAAAACCCTGACAAGAAATGGTCCAAAAGACCTACAATACAAAAGTACGACATAAACGATCAAATAAAATTATCATCCAATGACATAATATGAAATGAGTGTTCATGCTGGCTAATACCGGAATCATCCATAGTATGAGAGCAGGCACCAATACGATGCGCAGGATTAGGCAGTTTATGATGGTCTGCCACAACCGCACGACGCGCGGCTATGGGCATATTTGACGTATCATATATACCCGGATCAGCAGTGCAAACTAACGCAATCGCGGCCTGATTTTGTGCCGGATAAACATGTTGGAAACACGCTTGAAATAAGCTCAAAACACGACGTCTAGTTTGGAGCATATTTATAGCTATATATTATCATTATAAATAAATATTATTAAAAAAAATAAGATTCAATTTCATCAAAAATAAAATTAATATAAAATTCAATGGACCCATTATAAGTGGAAATTGACTTTAGGCATTGGAGTGGAATGACCACATTGTTGAAAAAACCTACTTGATATCTACGTAGCATTAAAGCAAACCTACATATAAGTAGACTTGAGCTCCCCGTTGGGATGCTCTAAACCATTCATATATTTTGCAGATAACAGTCCTAATAAAAGTGGTTGAAAAGTTTAATCATTCATAACTTCTCAATAACTGTCCTAATAAAAGTGGTTGAAAATTTTAATCATTCATAACTTCTCACATCAATATCAATCCTTAATTTTATCAAATTTGCTGGGCCTTTTTTGGACACCAAAATATATGAATGGTTTAGAGCAAAATATAAAAGTGGTTTGATTGATCTAGCGGTTGAGATTAAAGTAGTTTTTAATTAAGTTGGCGGTTGGATTTGGAAAAAATGCAGGACAGTTGAGAGTGACGGTTATAATATCAACCGTTGGATTAATACAAATCAACGGTCGAGATGATGTTCCTTTGTTTCACGAAACTTTGATTGTCCTTCTTGAACTCATTCCAATATCTTACTATGATAAAGTTATTCTTAATTTAAATAAATAAATATAATATAAAAAAATATAAAAATAGTGAATCAAACTAGTTCACGTCGGCCTAGTAGATAAGAGTACAAATATCATTCCAAACATATAAGCTGAGAATAGTATCTTACATTGTGTTATTCTTCACCACTGTCGGTCGTCAATCCGCTCCTCAAAACAAACCATTCCAAGCCCAGATTGAACGTGGTGGCTGGTTTGTCTGAGAAATACTGATAAGAAAAGTTTGTTGTGGTTTTCAGGATTATTTTGTTTACTGCAAGTTCGATAGATTATTTCTTTTCTGGCTAGTATTCTTTCCTTCCATTTATTTGCATACAAAAAGTTCATGAATGGTATGAAACATACTTCTGACAAAAGATTATTTTTGCGAATATAATTATGCAGTAGTTATCTTTGAGAGGTGAAAATGTGGAAGTTGAAGTTATCCCAAGGACCGGAGCCTTGGGTTATATCAGAGAACAATCACGTTGGACGACAGTATTGGGAGTTTGATCCTAATCATGGAACATCCGAAGAAAGAGCTCAAGTTGAAAAAGTTCGACAAGAGTTTTACAGGAATCGGTTTGAAAAGAAACACAGCGCGGACCTCATCATGCGACTTCAGGTTTGTATTTTTCAACAAGGAAAAAAAATTATGAAAAACGTTCTCTTGGTTCACGTAGATATATAGTGAACTTCAAAGAAGTTTCGCGAAAAAACTCTTAAAAACTATTAAAAACTATTTTACAACTGGGAAATGTTATTATTCATGCTTTTGGCTGTTACAGTTTGAAAAGAGGAACAAGTCCGGAGGGCACTTGGATGTTGAGGAAGATGATGAAGTGAAACGAACATTACGAAAGGCCTTGAGATTCTACTCCACCTTGCAGGCTGATGAAGGATTCTGGCCCGGGGATTTCGGGGGTCCCCTTTTTCTTCTACCTGGCTTGGTACTACTGATTCTCAACACATTTATTACAAAGGCAAAAAAAAATGTTTTGACAGCAATCTTCTCATCGATGCTAACGACTCAGAGTAAGAATTTGATGTAACAAATTGTGTTTGCAGATAATTGCCCTATATGTAACAAAGTCCCTGAACGTATCTTTATCCATGGAACATCAAAAAGAGATTAAGCGATACTTATATAATCACCAGGTGTTTATTTGCACAAAAAGAGGCTAGTCGCTCCTCGTCACATGCGTTTTTCTCTTTGCTTTTTATTTGAAAGAACTAATGACAAGGCTGTGCTGAGTTTTTCAGAATGAAGATGGAGGCTGGGGAATTCATATAGAAAGTCATAGCACCATGTTCGGCACAGCTCTTAATTATATAATACTTAGATTGCTTGGAGAAGAAATGAATGACGAAATGCGAAATGCCCAAAAGTGGATACTTGACAGAGGAGGCGCTGTTCAGATTCCCTCATGGGGAAAACTCTGGCTTTCTGTAAGTACTCGCTCACAATGCTACCACCAATTATGGTTTTATCTCGCAACTATGCATAAATGTTTTTCATTTGCTAATAAATAATTTATTCCGTGTTCGTCAGATTCTAGGCATTTATGAATGGAGTGGAAATAATCCGCTTCCTCCTGAATTATGGCTTCTTCCTTACTCACTCCCTGTTCATCCCGGTACTTTTAATTTATTTTCTATTGAAATTCGAGAAAAATAAGCGCAAGTAAATTTTGATAAATCTGGTGCAGGGCGAATGTGGTGCCACGCTCGTATGGTCTACCTGCCAATGTCGTATTTATATGGAAAAAGATACGTCATGCCTGTGAACAGTCTCCTTTTGTCACTAAGAGAGGAGCTGTACGAAATACCTTATGAGTGTATTGATTGGGATAGTGCTAGAAACTCATGCGCGAAGGTTTTTAATTTATTCATTTAAACTTCTTATTGACAAAAAAAAACTAACAAAGTACAGTAACGGTCAGATGCATTGCTCTTCAGGAAGATCTTTATTACCCTCATCCGGCGTTTCAAGACATACTGTGGGCAGGTCTTCAAAAGATTGTGGAACCAATGTTGAAACTCTGGCCATTCTCGAAGCTCAGACAAAGAGCCTTGAATGTCGTTAAGCTGCACATGCAGTATGATGATGAAAACACCAATTACATTTGCTTAGCACCGGTCAACAAGGTACTAAATATGCTTTGTTGTTGGATCGATGACCCAAATTCACCAGCATTTGATCAGCATCTCGCAAGAGTCAAGGACTATCTATGGCTTGCTGAAGATGGAATGAAAATGCAGGTTAATTATCTATTCGTACTTTTCAGATAATTCTGTGTCTATCGTCCAACCCATCGTACGTATGTCATCGTTTAACATTCATGCCACAAAAAAATTAATTGACAGGGATTTAATGGGTCACAACTGTGGGATACGGGTTATTCTGTTCAAGCAATCCTTTCAACCAACATGTCTGACGAATATGGCCTTGTGCTTAAAAAAGCGCACGACTTCATTAAGAATAGTCAAGTAAGCTGCCCATAATTATACATGCATAAGCTAATGCTGTCACATATGATATGTCGGTCCTGCATAAGGATTTTATTTCAGCAATTGTTCTCTGTTTATCAAGTTACGGAAGAATAGCTCTGGAGATCCTGATCAGTGGTATCGTCACATTTGTAAAGGCGGTTGGACATTTTCCACACTAGATCAAAACTGGATCGTCGCAGATTGCTCATCAGTAGCTCTAAAAGTAGGTTATTACGCATGGCATTTTATTTTGCAGAAATTCCACTCGCAAATTTCTTACTTTTGTTACTTGCATATGTGTACATTGCAGGCTGCATTGGAACTTTCCCAACTCCCCTCTAGTATTGTTGGTGACGCGATGATAGCAGATAGATTATATGACGCTGTTAACTTACTTTTAACATTGCACGTAAGTTTGACGACTGAGCTTTACTCCATAAAAAAAAGTAGGATATAAAACTATTTTGCTGTCCCAAAATCTCATAGCTGATGTTTACTGCGTGCACGTCACCACTTCACATTACATCACTTTCAGAATGAAAATAAAGGTTTTGCCTCGTTCGAGCTTGAACGGTCGTATGCGTGGTTAGAGGTATAAAGTAAAAATTTCTTCAATAGTCAGTATCCGGTTTTGCTTGAGCTAAAAAAATTGTCACTTCTCCCAGGTGTTAAATCCAGCGCAAGTATTTGGTGAAATCATGATTGATTATCAGTAAGTTTTTCCCGCCAAATAACTTACTGTGGAAAAGAATAACCTACGAATTAACGCATATGTGAACTGATATATGGCAGGTGTGTTGAGTGCACGTCTGCAGTAATCCAAAGCCTGGTGTTTTTTATGAAATTATATCCTGAACATCGAAAGAATGAGATAACAGTTTGCATTGCACAAGCTGCTGAGTATATTGAAAGCATACAGCGTCCTGATGGCTCATGGTACGCGTACACTTGCATGTTCATAATTTACATTTTGTTACACATGACAGTTACTCACCACTTGATATTTATCGATCGTATTTTTAAGGTACGGTTCATGGGGCATATGCTTCACGGCTGCGACCTGGTACGGAATTTCTGGGTTGATAGCAGCAGGGAGGAGGTACCAAACCAGTTATCACATTAGAAAGGCCTGTAATTTTCTACTGTCGAAGGAACTCGAGTCTGGTGGCTGGGGAGAAAGCTATCTTTCTTGTCAGAACAAAGTAAAAAATTCCTTGCGAAAAAATTCTGCTTAACGTCTTTCGAATCAAATACTAAATTTGTTTCATCAATTTTTTTTAGGTGTATACAAACTTGGAAGGAAACAGACCGCATTTAGTAAACACTTCATGGGCGATGCTTGCTCTTATCGCCGCTGGCGCAGTAAGAATTACTAATCCTGACATTGCAATGCAACTCTGATATTTTTTGATGACCATATATTGTGTGGATATTAATTTTAGGCTACCATAGATCCAACTCCATTGCACAAAGCGGCAAGAGTGTTGGTTCAAGCTCAGTTTGAGAATGGAGATTTTCCTCAACAGGTATGACGACGAACATTCTTTTCTTTTACAAGGTTTAAGAATTCTCACAACTTCTGAACAATTTTCTAATGGCGTTTCTTTCGTCTTCAGGAAATTAGTGGAGCTTTTTCTAATAATTGTATGGTCACCTATTCAAACTACCGAAGTTTCTACCCTATTTGGGCTCTTGGCGAATACTACAACCGCATCGTGTTACCTGCAAGACAATGAATGTAATTCTGTCTGTATATTGCAATATGATACCTCTAAAATGTTTTTTCGATTTACCAATAAGTATATTGAGGTTGTATCATGTGGAACCCCTTCTTTTCATGTATCCCCTTTGCAACCGTTGATTGTATTTTCTGATTGCATTTTGGACGCACCAGATTGTGCCAGCGCATTAATGATCATGTGCAACTCAGGTGTGCATTTGTCATGTGCAACTCACGTGTGCATTTTAAAAATGCAAACACGTGGCACAATCTGGTGCGTCCAAAATGCAATCAGAAAATGCAATCAAAGGCTGCAAAGGGGGATCCATGGATCCATGAAAAAGGGGTTCCACATGATACTTTCCCTAAGTATATTTAACTTCACAACTTGATATAATTTTTGTCACTTATTTTACACCGTCTGACTATAATTTTTTGGAGATGATTGTTTACTTTCGTGCTGTTATGAAATGCGGAAAAAAATGATATCGTTTTGCAACGGATTGTTCCGAATCTTTAAGGTTCATAGAATGACGCTACATTATCGATAAAATGAGCGTCTCAAACTTGTTCCCTTAGCCAAGTAGATAAGAATAATAAATACCATTTGAAAAAGAAAAAAAAACATTTAGCGACTCCGCTGAGAAGAATGTCTTCTTCATCACTCTCCGTCGTCAATCCGCTCCTTAAAACGACTCCTTCTTCCAAGCCCTGCGCGTCTCCCAAGGCTGTTTCGACAACAAAAGTTAATAAAACAAGAGACAACACGAGATTGCACGCCGCTGGTTTGTCGGAAATCGAGCCTGACCTAAACGAGGATCCTCGCGACCGTTGGGGACTCAATAGCGTCGACGACGTACGTGCCTCCCTACCTCTACTCCTTTCTCTTCATTTATTTATTTGTTAATAAGAAAAGTTTGTTATGGTTTTCAGGATGATTTTGTTTACGGCAAGTACGACGGAGCTCACACTTACTAGTTACTACGAAGGAGATGATGAAAAAGGTACTCCCTCCGTCCCGCTTTGTTTGTCCAAAAGCACAAAATGCACGGTAATTAAGATAGAAAAAAGGTATAAAATGTGTGGTTGTGAATAAACGATTAATAAGTAAATGAGTAAAAAGGTGTGGTTGAGAATAAAGGAAAGTGGACAAACTTAAGGGGACACTCAAAATGGAAAGTGGACAAACATTATGGGACAGAGGGAGTATAATAATCAATTCTCTCTCTGTTTTTTCCCTGAACAGATTGTCGCTTTTTAGAGTATGTATGTGCGCGTCAATTTGGGCGCTCGATATAGTGTCAATGTGAGTGATGCCTCGTGATTAAGCATGAGAAGTAAGAACAATTAGTTGTTTTGACTTTATGCGTTTTTACGGCATGACTGCTTTTCGGTTCATTACAGATTGTTATCCTGAAAGGGATTTATGGTGACTAAGTACTGAATGTGGTTGAGATTTTTTAATATTGGCATGGATATTTTTCAGGCACGTTTTGAGGGGCAATAGCGGAAGCGTATGCGTCTGTGGAGCCACCTTCTGGTTTTCAAGGTAACGATAGTCGCTTGGATTTCAACTGGTTTTGTTGAAAATGTTGATGTATGATATTCCAGGGCTTATTTCGTGGCTCTTCCCTCCGGCAATTGTTGCTGGCATGTATTTCGAGGCGCCGGTAAGACCAATTACAACCTGCCTACGATGATGACTTTTTTTATCTATACACCCCTGATATGTCTGCAGCTGAGATTGATAACTTTTTGTACCAGGGAGAGTATCTGTATATCGGTGCAGCAGTGTTTGTTGTGGTTTTCTGCATCATTGAGATGGATAAACCGGACAAGCCTCACAACTTTGAGCCACAAATTTACAACATGGAGAGAGGAGCTCGTGACAAGTTGATTGCTGATTACAATTCCATGAGCATTTGGGATTTTAATGAGAAATATGGTGACTTGTGGGATTTCACCGAGAAGAAGAATGACATAATGCAGCGATGAGTAGTTTCCATCCTGTAGAAATTGAAGCAGCAATAACATGAGGAGATTGGGCCGTGCGTTTCAGCCCAAGTTTAGCTGAGGCCTGCTGACGTGGATCCAGCTCAGCTCCAGCTGTAATGAAGGGCCAATTGGTGCTGCATTTTGAGTCCAGTCACGCATCTTGCGTGGCTGATTCTGGCCGTTGGATTAAGAAGGATTGGAGGGCTGTGATCACTCGGTTCAGCAAGTATAAAAGGCTGACTTTCTGCAGAAGGCAGCAATGTTATCTTCTCAGCCGCTTCACGCGATTTAGGGTTTCCAGCTTCTTCTTCATTTTTCGTTGTAATCGAGTGAGCAGATGTTGTTGGTAGTTTGAGAGTTGTTGTAGAGTGTTTCAAGAGGTATCTTTTGAGCCCTAGATTAGCCAGTTTGGTTAAATGTTGATTGAGTTCAGGTTGTGTGAACTCGGTGAGGGTTTTGAGAGGTGAGGTGCTTTGTAACTGGTTCTTGGACAGTTCTCCGGCAACTTTCCGGCGCTATAGTGGATTACCGAGCCCCAGAGCTCAACGTGGACTAAACCCTAACGGGATATAACCACGGTAAAAAATCAGGTGTTCTTCTTTCTTTATTGCACTGTTTCTTTAAGTTCTTTTATTAGATCTTGAATTAGCAGTAGGCTAGGACTTGAATATTAGTTCTAGGTTAGATTCAGGAGGTTCTGAATCACTACAGTGGTATCAGAGCCGGAATAATAGATTCCGGGGAGTTTACTGAGTTTGGAAATTAACTCTGTGATTATTGAACTATTCTGCTTCACTGATTTTTCTATTTTCTGTGTTTTCTTGCGAGAAAAATGTCTACAAGGATGGAGGTCTACTCCTATGACGGGAAGTCTGATTTCGGGGTCTGGAGCATAAAGATGAGAGCCTTGTTGTCTCATCACAAGGTTCTCATTGCTCTGGAAGAACCTGACAAATGGACTGAGGATCAGAAAAAGAGAAAGGAGGAAATCAATGAGGAAGCAAGGAATTTGCTAGTGCTGAACCTAGCTGACCATGTGCTGAGGAAAGTGAGTACAGAAAAGACCGTGCTCGGTCTTTGGAACAGGTTAGTCACTCTTTTTTCTATTCCGCAAGCTCCTAATTTAGCATATCTTAAGGCTGCTGTGTTTGCATATAAGATGGATAGTGCTAAGAGTGTAGATGATAATCTTGATGATTTGCTGCGTATGACTTTGCAATTGAATGATACTGAGTTTGCTGTAGATGAAAAGAGTCTTGTTATGATCTTGATGAATGCTTTGCCTGATAATTATCAAGCTGTTAAAAATGCATTTCAGTATACTGGTACTCTGCCCTCTTATGATGTGTTGTGTAATGCCATGAAAACTAGGGAGTTAGAAATTAAAAACTTGAAACTTAAGAGTGGTTCTGGATTGTTTGTTAAGAATAAAAATAAGAACCAAACTGATAAGTCTAAGGCTAACAACAATAAAGATAATAAGGGTAAGGGGGATAAGGGTAAAGATCAAACTGATCAGAAAGAGACTAGGAAGTGTTATTTCTGTGGTAAGGTAGGTCACTAAAGAAAAACTGTTTTAAGTGGAAAAATAAAAAGAAAAGTGAAACTGCTAATGAAAATAATTTAGCTAATGGCTCAGGGAATGAAAATGATTGTGCTGAAGTTTTATCTGTGACTGATAGAATTCTTTCTGAATCTTGGGTGTTAGATTCTGGTTGTACATATCATATGAGCCCTAATAGATCTTGGTTTGATGATTTCTTGCCTTTGAATAATGAGCATGTTTACATGGGTAATGATAATGTATGTGATGTGCTTGGTATAGGGTCTGTTAGATTAAAACTTAGCAATGATAAGATAATTACATTGACTAAAGTTAGATATATCCCTGGTTTAAAAAGGAACTTAATTTCCTTGGGTGCACTTGATGATGTTGGGTGTGTGTGTAAAACTGAAAATGGCAGCATGAACATTTATAGGAATAATAAATTACTAATGAGTGCTCCTAAGATATCTGGTTTGTATATACTTAATGGTGCTTGTTGTAATGCTGTTGTATCTGATTCTGATAAGTGTGTAGCTTGGCATTTAAGGCTAGGTCACATTAGTTTAAAGGGACTTACTGAGTTAAATAAACAAGGCATGTTAGATGATTGTTCTGAAATTAATCTGCCATTTTGTGAGTGTTGTGTGCTTGCTAAACAGCATAGGCTTAAATTTGGGCATGGTAGGCATTTATCTAAGAATGTTTTAGAATATATTCATGCTGATTTATGGGGGCCTGAACAGTATGAGTCTCATGGTGGTGGTAAATATTTTCTGTGCTTGGTTGATGACTTCTCTAGGATGGTTTGGACTTTTCTGTTAAAAACTAAAGATGAGGCATTAACTAAGTTTAAGGAATGGAAATTACTAGAGGAAAATCAGACTAACTCTAAGGTTAAAACACTTAGGACTGATAATGGACTTGAGTTCTGCAATGCTGAGTTTGATGGTTTTTGTGCTGATTGTGGTGTGCTAAGACATAGAACAGTCAGGTTCACCCCTCAGCAAAATGGTGTTGCTGAGAGGATGAACAGGACTTTATTAGAGAAGGTAAGAGCATTGCTCTTTACCTCAGGGTTGTCTAAGGCCTTCTGGGGAGAAGCCTTGGCAACTGCCACATATCTAGTTAATAGAAGCCCTAATAGAAACCTAGAATTCAAATGTCCTGTAGAGAAATACACTGGTAGGAAACCTGATTTATCCCATCTTAGGATTTTTGGCTGCTCTGCTTATGCTCATGTTAAAGATGGTAAATTAAATCCTAGGTCTATTAGATGTATATTCTTAGGGTACCAAACAGGAGTTAAAGGATATAGGTTATGGGATTAGGGACTCACCTGCCTGGTGTTTAAATAGTTATAAGTAGGGATGTAGTATTTAATGAAAAAGATTTCCCTTATAAAACTGAACCTAGAGTTGCTGAACCTGTTGACCCTGTAGAACAACCTGAGAGTACCTCAATTGAGGTGGAGCCTATTCTGTTGACTGATAACAGAATGGACCAAGGTCAGGTGGAGGATATCCCACCTGATCCTGGTCTAGGGTTAGAAGAACCAGATGATCAGCCTGGCAATCATGACCAAGGTCTTGAACCAGAAACGGAAGCTGAAAATCTGGAACCCTCTCAAACTGAGCAGTTGGATAACTATCAGTTAGTGAGGGATAGAGATAGGAGAATTCCTAAACCAAACCCTAGATACCCTAGGCAACCTGGCCTGTCCATAGCTGACCTAGTATACACTGCCCTATTAGCTGCCCATGAGGTAAAATCAGTAGAACCTGAAAATTATAGGCAGGCTATGAGTTCTAGAGATAAGAACAAATGGGTAGAGGCTATGAATGAGGAAATGAACTCATTAATGGTTAATAAGACCTGGCAGTTAGTACCTAAACCAAGAACATAAGCTAGTTGAGTGTAGATGGCTGTATAAAATAAAAGAAGGGCAAACAGAATCTGATCCCCCTAGGTTTAAGGCAAGACTAGTAGCAAAGGTTATACTCAGCGTGAGGGAATAGATTATAATGAAATATTCTCACCTGTAGTGAAATTTAAGACTATTAGGATTATGCTTGCTTTGACTGCTTGTTATGATTATGAACTTGAGCAATTAGATGTAAAAACTGCTTTCTTGCATGGTGATCTTGATGAAAAGATTTATATGAGGCAGCCTGAGGGATTTGATAATAAGCATGCTGATTATGTTTGTTTGTTGAAAAAATCACTTTATGGATTGAAACAGTCCCCTAGGCAATGGTATCTGAAATTTGACTCTTTTGTGTTGAGTATTGGATTTACCAGAAGTAGTTTTGATGCTTGTTTCTATTTTGCTTCAGTGAATAATTGTCCTGTGTATCTGCTGCTTTATGTAGATGATATGCTGCTGATTAGTAAAAGTATGGATAAGATTCTTAAGTTGAAAAAGGAATTAAATACTGTTTTTGACATGAAGGACTAGGGCCTGCTAGGAAAATTCTAGGAATGATTATTGATAGGGACAGATCAAAGAATACCTTGAAATTGCATCAAAAACCTTATTTAGAGAAACTTGTATCTAAGTTTGGTGATTTGGATTGCAAGTCTGTTTCCCTGCCTATTGCACCTCATTTTATTTTGAGTAAAATGCAATGTCCTAGAACTGAACATGAATTGCTTGATATGGAAGGAATTCCTTATGCAAATGCCATAGGATCTGTTATGTATGCAATGATTAGTACTAGGCCTGATTTGAGTTATGCTATTTCTTTGTTGAGTAGATATATGTCTAATCCTGGTAAGGAACATTGGAATGCATTGAAATGGGTGATTGCTTATATTGCTGGTACATTGAATGTTGGTCTGAATTTTGGTAAAAGGATGAATGTACCTGAATTGATTGGTTATGTGGATGCTGATTTTGCTAGTGATAGGGATTCAAGAAAGTCAAATACTGCATATGTGTTTACTTTAGGACATAATTGTATTTCTTGGAAATCTCAATTGCAACCTTTGATTGCCTTGTCTACTACTGAATCTGAATACATTGCTATATGTGATGCTTGCAAAGAAGCTGTGTGGTTACAAGGGTTATTAAAAGAGGCTTGTTTGATTACTAAGAATGCTGTTATAATGTCTGATAGTCAATCTGCTTTGCAGTTAAGTAAAAATCCTGTTTATCATGAAAGAACTAAGCATGTAGGAATTAGATTTCATAAAATTAGGGAGTTTATTTCTACTGGTGAATTGTTCTTGCAGAAAGTTCCTACTGCTGATAATCCAGCAGATATGGGGACTAAAATTGTCACTAACCTTAAGTTCAAGCATTGCTTGAGACTTCTTTATGTTGAGTAAATGCAGGTACAGAGTGATGAAGGGGAATACGGTATCCACTATAATGGAAGATATTCAAGGGAGCAGCAGCTTTGGAAATTGAATTGAGGTGGGAAGAAGGGAATGACCTCAAGGGTATGCTGATGTTCCTGAGAAGTACACTGCTGATGGAGTATGAAGCTTGCTGCTTCAGGTGGAGGTTTGTAGAAATTGAAGCAGCAATAACATGAGGAGATTGGGCCGTGCGTTTCAGCCCAAGTTTAGCTGAGGCCTGCTGACGTGGATCCAGCTCAGCTCCAGCTGTAATGAAGGGCCAATTGGTGCTGCATTTTGAGTCCAGTCACGCATCTTGCGTGGCTGATTCTGGCCGTTGGATTAAGAAGGATTGGAGGGCTGTGATCACTTGGTTCAGCAAGTATAAAGGGCTGACTTTCTGCAGAAGGCGGCAATGTTATCTTCTCAGCCGCTTCACGCGATTTAGGGTTTCCAGCTTCTTCTTCATTTTTCGTTGTAATCGAGTGAGCAGATGTTGTTGGTAGTTTGAGAGTTGTTGTAGAGTGTTTCAAGAGGTATCTTTTGAGCCCTAGATTAGCCAGTTTGGTTAAGTGCTGATTGAGTTCAGGTTGTGTGAACTCGGTGAGGGTTTTGAGAGGTGAGGTGCTTTGTAACCGGTTCTTGGACAGTTCTCCGGCAACTTTCCGGCGCTATAGTGGATTACCGAGCCCCAGGGCTCAACGTGGACTAAACCCTAACGGGATATAACCACGGTAAAAAATCAGGTGTTCTTCTTTCTTTATTGCACTGTTTCTTTAAGTTCTTTTATTAGATCTTGAATTAGCAGTAGGCTAGGACTTGAATATTAGTTCTAGGTTAGATTCAGGAGGTTCTGAATCACTACACATCCAAAAATAGAAACTTCAACTAGAGATCAAGTAAGGAAAAGTCTGTATCATACATTGCCGTGACAACTGAATTTGTATAGTACCCGTATGTTATGTGTATAAGCCTATTCGCGTATTTGCACACCTACATTCAACTTATGCCCCTCATCGCCAACTTACTCGTGTTTGAACTCATATTATGGTGCGACCTTGACTTCAAATAGTCATAATGGCACGTTTTGGTGAGATTAGAAGGTCGACGCTTTTGACATTTGATTTCAAGTATAAGGTTAAGGGAGTTGGTGTTTGATTTGGTAGTTTCTGTCCTCAATGGATCCATATCAGGAGCAGCGAATAGTCATTCATTTCAAAAATACATCGTTTCGAGAAAAATACGATTAAAATTATATATTTTACTATTAAACCAAGATGGAATGTCTGACTTTGAAGAAACGTCGAAGACGGAATCGCCGGCGGAGATAGCGTCGAAGAAACGATCAAAATCGAAATTGTATTAAGAACGATCTGAGATCACATTTTTACATGAGCGCCAGAGTCTGTTATTACTGTTACAGACTTCTGGCTTATTACAAATAAGTCCTCCTAATTTTACAAATTACACTAGGAACCCTATTACATAATTACACAATTGCCCCAAATTCAAACTAGGTCAAATCGCCACTTCGCTCCAGCTCCGTCGGCAGATGAGGCAGCTGCAGCTCAGCCTGGCTCAATACCTCCCCTCAAGCTCAGCGCGTGCAAAAAATTGCAAACGTTGAGCTTGCAGCTCAGTCTGGCGAGATTGTCTGCTGGGATGGCCTTGGTGAAGAGGTCAGCTGGCTGTTCCACTGAACTTACAAACTGAGGTGAGATTAAACCATTGGTGATATACTGTCGAACAACATGGCAATCTATCTCAATATGTTTCGTTCTTTCATGAAAGACAGGATTCCTCGCAATATGAATGGCTGACTTGTTGTCACAGTGAAGAGAAATAGGAGACTCAACTGGGACCTGCAGATCTTCTAGTAACCTGACTAACCAAGCAACTTCACAAGAGGTTTGAGCCATAGCCCGATATTCTGCTTCTGCAGATGATCTGGATACAACTAACTGTTTCTTTGTCTTCCATGACACCAAAGCAGACCCCAACTGAATGCAGTAACCAGTAACATACCTCCTTGTTATTGGGCAAGAACCCCAATCTGCATCACTGAATGCTTTCAAGACCAAGGGCTGATTAATTACCTGGGTAAAACAAACCTTGAGCTGGCTTCCCTTTTAGGTACCTGATCACTTTATGAGCAGCTATCATATGTTCTTGTGTGGGTTTTGACATGAACTGACTTAATACATGCACAGTAAAACTGATATCTAGTTTTGTGACAGTAAGGTATATCAACTTCCCAATTAGTCTCCTGTACGAAGTAGGATCATGTAATGGGTCAGATGTAGACATAGCTAGCTTCTGTTTTGAGTCCATAGGAATCACACTTGGCTTAGATCCCAATAGACCAGCTTCAGAAATAATGTCTAGGCAATACTTGCGCTGATTTATGAACAAACCAGACTTTGATCTTGCAACCTCAATCCCCAAAAAATAGTGTAGCTGTCCCAAATCCTTGATCTGAAACTGAGTATTAATGAACTCTTTTACTCTGTCCATCAGTATGGATGATGTCCCAGTGATTATCACATCATCAACATATACAAGTAGAGCAAGATAATTCTCTGAATCTTGAAATGTGAAGAGTGAATAATCATTTAAACTGGATTTGAATCCAAACTGAATTAAGGCCTTACTTAAACGAGTAAACCACTGGCGAGAGGCTTGTTTTAACCCATAGAGACTTTTTAGAAGCTTACATACACTGCCTTTAGATTTCTCAGCTTTATAGAATCCAGGGGGTAATTGCATATAGACTTCTTCATCAAGATAGCCATGTAAAAATGCATTGTTGACATCTAGTTAATAAATTGGCCAATCCCTTGCAACTGCAACTGCAACTGCAACTGCAAGAAGAGTTCTAACAGTATTCATCTTCACCACTGGTGCAAAGGTTTCATTGTAATCCAATCCCTCTAGTTGATTATACCCTTTAGCCACTAGTCTTGCCTTGTATCTTTCTATTGATCCATCTGCATTTCTTTTGATTTTATACACCCATTTGCAGCCTATTGGAACTTTCCCTTCTGGAAGTGAAGTAATTTCCCAAGTACTGTTAAGATTTAATGCTTTAATTTCTTTCTGCATTGCTTGCATCCAGTTAGCATCTTTACTTGCTTGAGAAAAACTGTTAGGCTCATGATCTGATAAGAGTTGCAGTGCTCTGTGCTGATAAATCTCTGAAAACCAGAGTAATTGACATATTCTGAAATTGGGTATCTGACTTTTTCATTTGTGACTTGACCACATACATAGTCCCTAACCTTACTGAAGGTTTAGCAACCCTTTCTGATTTTCTTTTATAAACCTGAACTGTCTGCTCATTTGACTGATCAACATTCTCAATGTCATAGACATCTGATGTACTTACTCCATTGTCCTCAGTATTCAGCTCAGGCTGACAAACAGGTAACAATAGTGTGTCTGTCTGAGTGTTAGATTCCTTTGTAGCAAAAGGAAATATATTCTCATGAAATACCAAATCCCTGCTGGTAAAAATGTTATGAGTTTCTAGATCAAGTAATTTGTAAACTTTCTGTCCATAAGGGTATCCCAAAAATACTGACTGTTTTGCTCTAGAATCAAATTTTTCTTTGTGTGAAATATTGTTTGTTGCATAACACAAACAGCCAAATGTCTTCAGATGTCTGTAATCTGGTACCTTATTGAACAGAACCTCAAAAGACTTTTATTCTTCAACAGTTTTGATGGAATTCTGTTTATTATGTAGGTAGCAGTCAAGACACAGTCACCCCAAAAGCAATCAGGAACTTTTGATTGAAACTTTAAAGCCCTTGCCACTTCAAGTAAGTATCTGTGTTTTCTTTCTACAGTTTCATTTTGTTGTGGAGTATAGGGACATGGTTTCTGATGTTGACATCCTTTGCTTAGTAGAAAATCACATAAAGCTGCATTTGTGAATTCTGAACCATTGTCTGTGCGCAAAACTTTAATATTTCTGTCAAATTGTGTAGAAATCATTTGATAAAAATTCATGAGCTGTTGAGTAACTTCTGATTTTGCACTTATCAAAAATACCCATGTAGCTCTTGATTTATCTTCTACTAGTGTTAGAAAATATTTTGATCCGGATAATGTAGGAACCTTATAAGGACCCCATGGAAGTCTGGTTTGTCTAGCCATAGGACATATATCACACTACAAATTTTCAACCTTATAGTTTAATTCTGGAATACACTGCTGTAGCTTTTCAGACAATTTTGTAAAAGGAACATGACCCAATCTTTTGTGCCATAGGAATATCTGATCTCTATTTGCTTGTACATTGCAAATTCTGCTGAGTTTACTGCCTTTGTACTGATACAGACCATGCATCATTTCACCAATCTTGACTGTAGTCAGCCTTGCTGGGTCCTGAATCCAGCAAATTTTGTCAGAAAAATGAACTGAACAATTTGCATCCTTCACTAGTTTAGAAACACTAAGCAAATTGAATTTGATCTTTGGTACTAGTAGAACATTCATGAGCTTAATATCCTTGGTCAAGTCATAATTTCCTGGGATTATTGCCGAAAACCACCCCTTATAGGGCGTAATTGCCGAAAACCACCTATTATACAGTTTATTGCCGAAAACCACCCTTTGTTCGTTTCTTTTTTGTTGACTGACACATTTCAACGAAACGTTCAATTAGTATTAAATCTCAGTTAGATGGATTAATTAGGCATTAATTAGGTTAATTCAATTAATTAGGTTAATAAAATTCAATTAATTCAACCCCAAATCTCAACAGGGATAATTGCCGAAAACCACCTCTTATAGGCCGTAATTGCCAAAAACCACCCGTATCTCTAAATTCTCTGACCCTTTTTTTATTTTATTATACAATATTTCACACTTTTGTATTACTCCGTCTGTCTATCTAATCGACCAATTCAATTATTAGATTATTAGAAATAAATGGTTGAGATGATGTCCTACTGTTGTACGTATAAATGGATGTCCTCCTTGATCTCTTTCCATCATATATATATAGGGAAAGTATCATGTGGATCCTCTCAATTTGGTGGACTCGTGGATCCCCTCTTGCACCAGTTGATTGCATTTTTTGGACGCACCAGATTGTGCCAACGCATTAATGAAGCATGTGACTTGCACGTGTACATTTGTCATGTGCACACCTGATGTGCACATGACAAATGCACATACGTGGCGCAATCTGATGCATCCAAAAAATGCAATCAAGATGCAAGAGGGGATCCACGAGTCCACCAAATTGAGAGGATCCACATGATACAACCTCTATATATATATATCCATCTATCGTATATATAAAGCACAAAGAGTCTCATTTTACCCCTAACTTCTTTCATATTTACTTTACTTCAATCGAATATAGTAATTGTTGCACAAAGAGTCTAATATAGAATATAATAATATATTTCAATCGATATGCAAATAACTGTGCATCAAACAACTAGGTTAAACCACCCGTCGGAGATTGCCGAAAACCACCTCTTATACGCCGTAATTGCCAAACACCACCCCTTATAGGCCTAATTAATTAACCTAATTAATGCCTAATTAATCCATCTAACGGAGATTTAACACTAATTGAACGTTTTTCGTTGAAATGTGTCGGTCAACAAAAAAGAAACGAATAAAGGGTGGTTTTCGGCAATAAACTGTATAAGGGGTGGTTTTCGGCAATTACGCCCTATAAGGGGTGGTTTTCGGCAATAATCCCTAATTTCCTACATGACTCACTAGCACTCCATCACCATTTGGCATTAAAACTCTGTATGGCATTTCCGGTTTCTTAATGTCCTTTAACAAATAGTCATAAGGAGTGATATGATCTGTAGCTCCACTACCTATTATCCAGTCATGTGAACAAATGTTTATAGAGGATAAACAAGTTGTACCTGCCATGTGATCACTTGAAGTATTAGCAGCATTCAAGAAACTCATCAGTTTACTAAGCTGTTCTTGATTCATTGTTACTGAACTCAATTGAATCTGACTTGCAGGAGTAGAAGACTCAGCCACCACATTACTAGCTGAAGCATGTGAAGTCACATTCTGGACATCATTAGCTTTACCATTTTTGTTTCCTTTGTTTTTCTTGTGATTTGGAGGATATCCAATCAACTTGTAACAGTATTCTCTTGTATGACCATGCATCTGACAATAAGAGCAGATCAAGTTCTTTTTATCTTGACTGTTATTTCCTTTCTGATTCTTGCCATTTTGATTCTGTCCCTGTGAGGAATACATTGTAGATATTTCATTCGAAACAGGTCTTGAAATTCCTTTTTCTATTTCATCCTCCAAAACCATATTGTATACTTCATCAATATCTGGCATTGGTTTCATTGACAGAACCTGTGTTCTCACTTGAGCATGAACCTCATTAAGGCCCATCAAAAACTGCATTATCTTGTACTCTTCCATTTTCTTTTCCATGTATCTGGTTGCTTTACAATTCATCCCCAGATCACATGCTTCAGAATTCTGCAGAGCCTCTTCCTTAGACCACAACTTCAAGAATCTCCCATGATACTCAGTCACAGTTAATTCTCCCTGTGAGAGTGTACTGATTTCCTTCCTCAAGGCATAAAGTCTTGGCCTCACAGATCCTCCAAATCTGTTTTGAAGAACTTGCCAAGCATGAATTGAATCTTTCGAATGAATCACTGTTGAACCAATCTCCTTAGAAACTGAATGCATAATCCAAGTATGAACAACACTATTACATCTCTCCCATTTGACCAACTCATATGGATCACTAGGCCTGGTGATCGGTCGATATTTCGATCGATTATTCGCTTCATATCTTAAGAACTTTGTATCGTTCCTCGAATTATTATTGTTATTTGACCCATTTATTTGATGTGAAGAGTTGATTAATCAGAATATGTGATTTGATGCATTATGGAGGAAAAATGGTTCAAATAAGTGAAGAATTCAGCAGAATTACAATCTGGACAGCTTGACCTCCGTTCCTTATACAGCTTGTACAGAACTCATATGAAGCCCAAATGAAATAAGCTATATATCATTGGAAAGCTGATTCAATAATCTACAACTCTCTAGTTTACATCTAAGTCAAACTCCAAGGTTTAAATGGTCAAAAATGCGTTTGAAGAAAAAAACAGAAGTCACCTCGCACTACAAGAAAAAGTTTCATAACCTACCAATTAAAATCAACAAATACCATTTTGTTGGTGATAGTTTCATTACCAACAGTATATTGGTAACAAATACGGCTGCTGTAAATAATATATTAATTTCTTACAAAATTTGGTAGATATTGTCTTGCGTTGGTTTTAATATACTAATAACAACAAACTAAAATCAACATTTATATATTTGTTGATATTAAGTATACTACCAACACAATATTGGTAATAAATATGTTTGTTGTTATTAACATTATTAAATATCGCAAATTTTCATTGGAAACATTACTGTTGGTTTTAATGTTGTTAAAACCTACACATTAAAACCAACATTTAATAAACTGTAGATAATCTCTACATTATCAAAAAAATATAAGTAGCTCATAATTTCGTTTAAAATTTTAATTTTTTTTATAATACTTGATAATAATTCTTTTCGTTAATTTATAATTAACATTTGTTTATTGACAACAGCATTATTGTAGGAAATATATTTTTGTATTTATGATCAACATATATATGAGAAATTTCCGTTATAAAATATCGTAACGACTAAGCTATTATCACTATTTTAAAAATTTCTAAAAAATATGTGATTTTTTTGAAAAACAGAAATATTACCATTTAAATTTTGGTTTGGGTGATTAGGTGAGTTTTTGTTATACATTATCTTCGTATATTATAAACAGTGTACATTATCCTTTTATAAAAATATATTTGATCTATACATATTAAAATAAATAATTTAGTTAACCAGCGATTATCCATCAAATATTAAGCCAGATTTTGTGGAAACAATGGTTGACTAGATTAGGTGAAATTAGTAAGTTTATTAAAATGGCATTTATATCTGATCGTATATTTATTTCGTATAAATAATTTTGTATTTTATGAGTTTACCCATTATATAGAAATTTCAATTTAAGTGAGATAAATTAATTGGATGTTTTTTATAAAAAAGTTAAATCGCGCTATATTTTCATCTAATCCGTTTTTATTCCTTAACTGCACAAATTAACAAGTAGATTTATATATTAATTCTTAATTGTTACCTTTTCAGCAGTTACCTTATCTCTAAAATCTCTCTTTCATGGCAAGAGTTGGAGGTTTCCACAACGGCGATAGTAGTGGAGGCTTTCTGTTTTAAGATTCTTCTACAAAAACTTCACACAACTTCATTAAGTTTGTATGATAGATCTTTGAAATCAATTTCATTTGACTCTGTAGACTGTAGGAGTTATCAGGTGAAGTAATTATGTTTCTGTTTCTGTTTCTTCTTACTTTTATGACTGCTATAATTTATCATTTTGGTGACCACAACATTGGAAAGTATGTATTCAAGGATTCAAATATCATTGAAGGTACTTGATTGTTATTACTTTTTTATTCTACTATAAAAAAATTCTTTTTTTTTGAATACAGGAAAAGAAAACTAGTGATCAAAGGATTGCATCAACTTGTCCCAACCATATGGAAGATTTTGACTTATGGGCAGCAACATCTATTAATCAAACATTTTAAGTTTAGGATCCGACTACATTTTTTATTTTTTATGTAATTTTTTTTTATTGTTGAACCAAATTATGGGTAATTGTTCTGTATTTATTATACTTTTAATATAATTAATTGAGGAGAAAATTAATTTCAAACATTACTTATGGATGTAATATTTTACAATTAAAGAGAATAAAATATTATTAAAACTAACAAAATTAAAACTTACAATTCTTGGTTGTTAATATGTTGAGGGCATAAAAGTAATTCTAACAATTAGTAATAAATTTAATTTCCTAACAAAATTATTTATCATAAATAAGTAGAGGATACATTAGTAATTTTCCTATATAAACGGATAAAATGTAGGAATTTTAAATAATTTTACATATTTTAATGATACATTATCAATGGAAATTCCATTGTATTTAAGTTTCATATCCGTTGTTTTATTATAAAGGGCATACGTGTAATTTTACATATTAAGATTTTATATAATTTTAAAACGATACAACCAACGGAGGTATCTGCTGCAAATGAATCAATTTTCAACGGATTTGTTAAAATCTGCGGCGATATAAACAACGGACTATCAACGGAAAAATCTGTTGGATTTATGTATAATATCAACAGATCCAATGTAACATCAACGGAAAATGTCGTTGTTAATGAAGCTTTTTCTTGTAGTGTCGGTATGCTCGGTACGCTACCTAGTGTACCGAGCTGGATATTTTCAGAAAGTTCAGCATTTTCATGATGCATCGGTATGCTCGGTATGGTACAGAGCTTACCGACCCCTTTTTAACCTACACTATAAAAACATATTTTTAGGGGATTTCAAAGGGAGGCAGATTTTACGACAAAAAGGGATAGAAAATCAAGACAGAAGAAGACAACATCCACGCTTAGGAAAGATCCACAGGTGTATTAGATTCGTGTTTTCATTGATTAAACTTTGGTAATTGTGACTTCACTTACATATTCAATCTATGGAATCGTTTTCTATGGTTTGTGAGTAGTCTCTTGTTTCAAGGTTTAATGGACCTTGTTTGATGTATTCAAAACTCTTGTATCAGTTTAGATGAGAGTTGGAATGATTTGTAAGATGATTTGTGTTCTTACTCATATTTTAATAGCGATGCATACTAGGTGTTTGATAAAATGCTTGTATGAACATAACTTGCTCTAGGTTTCGTATCGGAAGGTAGGGATTTAGAGTAATCATTGAGTAAGGCTATCTAATTGTTTAGTGACTACGAAAGTATCATTAGAGATTAGAAGAGTAGGCTTTTTCTTTATCCGATCTTTTACATTAATCACCATAACGGAAGTTCGTGATTAATGTGATTGTATCGAGCAAGTCAACAAATCGGAAGAGTGAGACTTGAATTTATGAAATCAATATTCAAACTTGGCGAAATCTTGTTTTGAGTTGCGATTTAATAGTCGACTCCGAATCATTAGATATTTCATCATATTACTCTTATGATCATTGTTTTGATGCATAAGACTATGAAAGTTGGACTTTGAAATCTTCTTTATTGGATTGTATCTACTTTGATTATTCGTATTTTCTATCTCCAAAACAAAACAAAAATATTGATTTTGAGTTAGCTAGATAAAAGCTAAATCTTATATAGTGCACAAGTTTAAGTTTTCTCCTTGGACGACCCGAATACTTCGGTTTATAAATTATTTTTGAATTGCATTTAGAATCTCTTAGTCACTGACTTTGAGGTACAAAAATATTCAACGTCACCTGGGAAAATCCCCTCTAACAAATCCAAGTTTGGACTTGAAACCTAGCGCCATCTCCATGGCCTTTTTCCAAGAAACATAACTGCTGATTCCTACTAACGGCTCAGAAACTAGCGAAGATGTCACATTCTCATTGTTACTCACAATCAACGGATCAATCTCAGACCTGCTACTGGATGACGAATGATCGGCATCGATCGGAACAGTCGACATCACAGGAATTGCAGAAAACAGAGTATCGCACAAAACGTACAAAATTGATCGGAAAATCAATCAAAGAAATGCGTACCTAGCCGCCGTCGGCTCTGATACCCTGAAGAAACGTCGAAGACGGAATTGCCGGCGGAGATAGCGTCGAAGAAACGATCAAAATCGAAATTGTATTAAGAACGATCTGAGATCACATTTTTTACATGAGCGCCAGAGTCTGTTATTACTGTTACAGACTTCTGGCTTATTACAAATAAGTCTTCCTAGTTTTACAAATTACACTAGGAACCCTATTACATAATTACACAATTGCCCCAAATTCAAACTAGGTCAAATCGCCACTTCGCTCCAGCTCCGTCGGCGGATGAGGCAGCTGCAGCTCAGCCTGGCTCAATAGACTTTTTATCAAAACTACACAGTTTTGAATGATTGTATTTGACAGATGACTACTCCTGATCTTAATCCGTCATTGGTGATGAAGTTTATCGAGTGGGATGAATTTACTAAATTTATTGACTTTATTCAATATATACATTTTTTTGGGATACTGTTCAATTATTATTCAAGGGTCCAGACCAAGCAAATTATTATATATTATTCAATATATAATTACCCCTGACCCAGCAAATTGAGGGGAGAAACAGTCCAGACCAAAAAGAGCGTCTCCCTCTCCTCCGTGAAAATAAAAACCCTAATCAGAAAAATGGGTCACGGCGGGTACGGCGAACGCACCGCCGCCGAGCGCAACCCACTAAGTCGGCGGACCAAGCCTCAGTCCGCCATCAACAAGCCTAAATCCGCCATCAACAAGCCTAAATCCGTTACTCTCAAGAACCAGATTCGTTCCGCCGAGCGCATACTGCGTAAGGTATGTATATTTATATCTCAAAATTGGTTCGGACAGATGGGAGATGATGAGTTTTCTACTTAACTTGTTGCTTTTTTGTGTGCAGGATCTGCCGCCGGAAGTTAGAGAAGCGCAAGTGAAGAAACTAGAAGAGCTGAAGGGGCAGCAGGAGCTGCATAATCGACTTGCTGTTGAAAAGAAGATATTTATGCGCTATAGGAAGATTAGGTTTTTCGGTAAGATTGTTTTTATTGACCAGACAAGCTTTTTAGTTTCGGCGATTCTGATGTCATACTGCTAGCATCCGCTTTGTTATCTATTTAGTATAGAAAAAAGATCCTAGTGCTACTACTAATGCTCACGGATTTTTTAAGATCATTTTATTAATATCTATTGAGAGAAAAAGGTTGATTGAGTATTCGATAGAAATTACGTTTAAACATCTCGACTGAAAAATAAAAAGCCACAATAGATACTTTAGTCAAGTTTTAAATTAGAGATTTGAGTCTACTGCTTGCAAACTGAGAATTGAGTATGGTATGGTTGTGGTTCTCAGAAAGGAGAAAGATAGAGCGAAGAATAAGACGTTTGGAGAAAAAGCTACGCACGTCATCTGTCCAAGAGACGGATGATTCTGAACAGCTTGCCAAATTGAAAGAGGACCTTGAGTATATCAGGGTTAGTACATCATTCCATTTTTGCAGTGTCCTTCTGATGGACTCACGTCTAACATTTCTGCCAAAGCTTGTGAGTCGCTCGGTCGCCTTTTACTTGTATTCTTTTTTCTATGACGGGTGTTTGTGGAAATGTGCGCAACTCCTGTTTAGGGATATCTTTCGAGGTTTTAAAATTTGAGTTGGTGTTGAACACATTGTTAGATGTACTTATGAATGAACACCTATATCTGTATTGCAGTACTTTCCAAAAGGTGAGAGGTGATGATTCGAGCGTGGTTGATAAAAGGAATCAACTGCGCAAAAAAATAAAAGCTAATATAGTTGCTGCTGCTGCAAGTGGGAAAGATTTGGAAGGTATTATATTTTCTGTGAAGTTCAGAAATTATGAACCTTATATTGTTTTGCTTTTAACTTGGTAATTCAGATATCTTGCACAGCTCATGATTTACTGTTATTGATTAAAAGATGCTGATGTCCTTGTAAAATTTAATTTTTCAATGCATACAAAGGGACTCATGTTTCATGGGCGAGTGGTTTTCTAGAAGCGTTATTCTCATGCAAGTTGGTTGATGCCATTCCCATTGAAATTTGTTTGCAGAAACTGGCTGTGAGGATGATGGTTTAATGTATCCTAGCGATGATTTCTTCTCACACGGAAGCTCGAGTGATGAAGCAGATGCTGATGATGAGTGGACTGATAAAAGTACTAGGTGTTTTTCTCAACGCATAAAAGCTTTACTGATGAAATGATGTTTTTGTGCAAGGAGTAAATGCTTGTTCTCCTATGAAGGATGATAATGTATTGTTGATGATTGATTGTTATCTATGCCGTGAATATACACAATAATTTTAATTGAGTTCATTTTGCAGGGAACAAGCATCTAGCGCTTCAAATAAAGCCACCACGTCTGGCATGTCTAGTGATGACAAACATCAGGTATATTCACGGACTGTAAAATGACTTCCCTCAATTTAACCTGTCTAGTCACAAAATTTTCCCTGTTGACCAGGCGCCTGCTCCTGCTCTGATGCGCCCTCCTCGACCATTAGTAAATTCACTTAAGAGACCTACTTATACACATGCTAGTCGAGGAGCTTCGTCAAGCAGGAATACATCATTTGGAAGGGTTGAAATATCAACATCGAGCAACACTTCGACCAGTAGGAACGATCCTCCGTTTCCAAGCAGGGCATCGTCAAACTCAGTAATAGGTCCTAGCAGTAACTTGAGTTCAAATTCAGATGCTCATAAACCACGCCGAAAGAGGAGCTTTCCAGATGTCACTTGTATAGTTTCTAAAATCCTTCCACTGCATGCAGGCATGACTCCTTGATAGACCCGAGTAAAAGTTCAAGCAAGCCCATTACAGATCAATGCTGACTATCAAGTTTTTTGTCTGCTCAATGTCAAGTTATCCTTGTTTTGACGCTGTTATTGTGCACAAGCATCCTGTAGACTGACATCATACCATAGTTGCGAGCTCTTGTTTTATTTATCGTGTTTGAATCTCTCCTTGTATTTATGATATACATTGCCACCTCATATTTGCCTTCCAAACCAGTCGGCTTGAAGGGATCCCGATACGAACCGATATAAGTTGAGATGAAAGATAGATGAGATACAGTTGAAGATGAGAATATGGTTGAGATGAAAGGAAGGGGAAGGGATTTGAGAAGGATACAATAAGGAAATTAGGGTTATATTTCTGGATGAGAGTTTGTGAGCTACAACTTTGACTTATATACTTAGCCAATACAATTAATAAAATCTGCTTAAATAGATAATTCTAATTAACTAATAAGACTAGATTATATATTGTCGTATCATTCCATCCCCTTAAAATTGACCTTGTCCTCAAGGTCAAGTAGTTCCGGAGGTCTTGGGGTTGAAAACCAAATCAAAAAATATTGTAGGAAGTTCCAACTGACGTTTGTAAAATGAAGGCCGACAGCTGCACTGCTCCATATATTATCAACGCTAAAATTCATACTTGTCATTGTGTGCTTCTTGCAACCAAATGCAGCCAATATAGCATATTTAAAGAGGTTTTCCAATTCAACCGTTACTATTTCCCTTTTTATCCAATTCACACAAGCCAACTGAACCTGTAGAACTCCATCAACAGTATAATTTGAATAACACTTTAATGCTGCTGCTGTAGATGCACTCTTCCAAGTCTTAAAATTTTCCATCAAGTCAACATCAAAAGACTTGATTTTGAACTCCCTAAGTGCATAAAGAAAGCCAAACCACAAATTGTTAAAGTTGGCATGCTTCTGCACTTTACATCTGGCCCCCAAATATGTATTCTTTAATTTGTTGAAGTGAGATAGTGCATCAAAGAACCCTTCACAATACTTCATTGGAAAAGAAACATTATTTATCCTTGAAGTCACCCTGAATTTTAGTTCACAAAATTTGCAAGTGCAACCTGTGATCCCCAGAAGAAGAACACTATTGAGTGTAAACTCCACTGACTTTCCATCAAACCAGTCATACCTTTTTTTTTTTGAGGAACTGAGCCATGTCTTCTTCTTTTTTGATTCAAAGTGGGTACATTTCAATACAAAGGATAGAGATAAGCGCATAATTGAAGCGTAACTAATGGGACAAAGACACGGAGACTACACTACATTTGGAGAGTCTCTTTAAAGGCAATTGAAGCTCAGACTGAGACCAGTACCGTCACCATTAACCCACCGCCATCCATATTTGAGCAGCCCGCAGAAGAAGCACCATGAGCAGAAGCCAAAACATCAGACTGAGAGCACGCGAAGTTTGGCGCAGCAGATACAGCAGATCGGCAGCTTGGAGAGTGCGGCAGTTTCGGATGGACCAGCCGCATCAGCTGGTCCCCTACCACCGGCGCACCATCCGTCACCAACACAACCGCAAACACAGATCTGAAGCCACCAGCATGACCGCAACCACAGATCTGAAGCCTGACCGGCACACAACCAAATCGACAGAGAAAACGCGCCGAACAAGACGGCGGAGGAAACTCCACAAGTCGGAGCCGGTGGAAGGAAAAGGAAAAGGAAAGCTAAAGGAAAAGTAAAGAGGAAAGCCCAAGGCGGAGGAAGGACCGCCTCGTGAGAGGGATCACTTCTCCACCCAAGGCGGCTGCAAACTTTCAAAACCCAAAGAGCGTATGGGGGAGCGTATGAAAGAGAGAGGGAGATAATATTATGCTTCAATGTAATGTAATGGTATCAAACCAGTCATACCTGAACTTGCAATTTACTTTCCAGAATTTGCCAGTTTGTAACTGTCTCACCTCTAAAATGCTTGGACAATTTATGATAACTGGTGCAATGTTTTCGTCAAGCAACACAACACAATCAGTCGATAATAAAATTAGCAAGAATAACGTGTTGCGTTTACTCACAGTGTCAGCACCATCAATAGAAGATTTATCCAATAACAGTTTCAGCTTAAGAAGTTCCAATAAAAAATTGTCAGGTGGTTCAGCCGGTGGTTTTGTATATACCACATAAACTCGAAGAGGCTCAATGGAAGTCCATATTCCATTAAAACTCGCATTAAGAGGTTGTGTATGACCTCCATCAAGTGGTTGTAATGGCAGAGTGTCAATTTTACCTATAAACAGAGTTTTATAAAACCACTGAAGCAAACAAGAATTTGAAATTCCAATCATGATCAATCCGGCTCCGCTATCACCATCTTCCTTGTTGTGCTTATATGGATAACTTAACTTGATGTGGTGACACAATACAGTGGATGAATGAGGCCTGACACTAATCATAGGGACTAAAATCCAGGAGCGAGTAACCTTCACAACCTCAATCTCATACTTTCCAAATGATGTCCGAAAATGGCTCTCAAACATACCTTCATTGATGGAATTCTCAAATTTACCGATTATATACTCAGTCCCAAACATATGACAGAATCCATTGCCCTTCTCACGATAACCATACCTTGGAGTAAACAGATGTTCTCCTGCGGCTCTCACTGAAACAAGTAACACTACTTTGTCACTTAAAAGAGATATAACGGAAACCCTTTTTCTTCTTGTGTGCCAGGTTGGATGCCAAGCAATTGTTGCATCATAACACTTGCTGTAAACTAGAACCGGCATAAACAATGTTCGACTATCAATCTGAGGATTCCAATGACAAATAGAGGTCCTATACAACTTGAAATGTCCTTCACCTGATATGAAAAAGTAATTTTACACGTATCATCAACTAAGTTCAAACACTGAACTATATCGGGAGGAAGCGGAGGGGGTTTTCTTAATCCAAATTCCTCAACATAGATGTTTTCAGCGTTGATCGAATAATCTTGATGCCTAGAACAGCTCAAAGGTATACGAAAATTCAACTTGGCATTTTCATAAACACTTGAAGTGCTAAAATAGCCGACCATATCTCTCACATATGATGAAACCACAAGTTCAGATTCATCACATCCTCTGTTTACATCATCAAGTGCAATCCCAAAAAGTGAGTCACATGAAGTTACCTTTGGAGTCAACTCACTTGCCAATTCATTTAAAAACAACAGGGAAGATCTCATCCTCCACTTCTAAAACCATATCCATTTGACAATCATCAACTGAGTCATTTTCATCAAAAATAATACCTGATGTGTTATTGGTTACCAATTTTACTTTGGTTGTGAAGCATAGTTCAGGTCCAAATGACTCATCAACTGTAGACTTCATTTGATCCTTTATCACTCCAGTGTCACTCGAAACTTTATTTAAAGAATCATCATGTGAAATAGTGATCAGTGTTAGAAATGTCTATTTTAAGCCCCTACTTTCATGCTTATTTCCCATGATTATAACGTAAAATATATTACTTTTGATACTTTGATTGATGTTTCAGGTCAAAAGCACGATTTCAGCCTTACGAAGGAGCACAAATGGAAATATGAGGAAAAACACGTGAATTCGGCCTAAATCAGACATAATTTGGAGCATTTCTGCAATTCTTAGACCGAGTGTATTAAAGTATCTGACTCGAGCTAAAGCAAGCCAAAGACTCATGTTACTCGACCGAGTAAACACACTGCTCGAGCAACTCATCACGTGACCAAGACTCTTCGTATGGATTCTCTTCATTCACTCGACCATTTAATACAAGATTTAATACAAGTGGAGAAGCTAGACCTTCCACTTACTCGATCATTTAAGATGAGTGGATAAGCTAGACTTCCCATTTACTCGGCCATTTATGATTAGAAGATAAGCAAGACCTTTCATTCACTCGACCCTTTTGATTGCTCTTCACTATAAAGCATCACAAGAGACTCGAAGAAGCTTGCTGCCTAGGGGGCCGAAAACCCTAGAGAAGTGATTGAGATTAGTCGAGTAACCAAGTGAAGAAGAAGATAGCCGAGAGAGCTCGGAGACCGTTTGAATTACACAAGATCATTCAACCTAATTTTGTACTCGAGATAACGAGGAGAATAGCAGCAGCTTGGAGCTCGACCGTGGATCATCAATCACTGAGAATTTCTAAACTTTACTCTTGTTTTATTTACAATCATTTTACTTACAATCGTTTGAATATGTTTGCATTATCACTCGAGATGAGTGAGTAGTTTCCTTATGATGGGATTTGATGAATCCTAATGCTTATGAATAACTAGAACATGATTATTTAATTTATATGAATCAATTCTTGTATGACTATTGCGTGTGTTGAATCATACCCGAGCTATCTTCTAGGTGTCCTGACAAAACATCTAGAAGAGTAGGTCGAGTAGTATTTTCTAGGGAAGGACCGGGAGGTGAACTTAGATATTTTAGAATCAATACAACCATTAGATCGAGTATATTAGCAAAGCGGGAGCAGCGAGTATATTTGGTGCATGAATGTATTAATAAGCGTATTTGGACAGATTAGTGAAAACACCGGAGGAATGAAGCTAGTCGAGTAGATGTTTACGTGCGAATCAACATTCGGAGTGAGGATTCGTATGCTAATGCTACTCAGTCTAAATTCTATAATATAAATCCAACATTCGGAGTGAGGATTTATATTATCATATAACTATACGTTCTAATTAAATTGTCATCAAGAAGGAAATTCATAACTATATTAAATCTTATATATCTTTCGAGTGAAACCATAAGTATTAGTGGAGGATTCTCATCCTTGTCATAGTTTTTAATATTTGATAACAAACCTTTTCTTTAAATATTGCCTTTAGAATAAATAATATTGCCTTTGAAATAAATAAAACACTTTAGAACTAAATTGAAAGCTAGTAATCGATTTTAATCGAGTTTGAAATATAACTTGACTCCACTGTTCCCTTGGGTTCGACACTAGGTCACCCCTAGTTCTATAAATTCTTTTGAGTTGCGTGTGGAATATTTATCCACATTGCACACGTCAAAATGGCGCCGTTGCCGGGGAACGGTGTTTAGTTTTTAGTTTTTAAAATCTTTCACTAGTTTAATTTTTAGTTCTAGATTTCGAGTCACTCGAAATCCTAAATAATAAAAAAAAAAAAAAAAAATAGTAATAATAAAAACTTTCATTTGCTTTTTTTTTCTAGCTATTACTAAAATTCATCTTTTTGTAGGTGAATGCAATCAAACTCTAAAGCGAAGAAAAAGGTGCAAGTGGACGTCACAAATTCAAGTTCTAGCTCTTCGAGATCTTCTAGACCTTTAACTTAACTTCGTGGAATTTTGGACAATACCAAGAAACCGAGAACAAATCTTACTCGACCATGGAAAACTTACTCGACCGCAAGGAGCAGCTCGAGCAGGGGCTGAGGTCGAGCAACCAGCCGAGTATTACATAACTCCAACCATTGGAAGTTATGATTCTCCTATTCGCATTCCAATGAAGAAGGATATGACTTTGAACTTCGAGGAGGACTCATCCAAATGATCAAGAGTGAATCATTCGACGGATACGGTAACCCTCACGTTCATCTTAATAATTTTACTGAATTATGCCGTACGTATAAATTTGCAGGAGTACCTAGAGAAATAGTTTACATGAAGCTATTTCCATTTTCTTTAACCGATGGAGCGAAAGATTGGCTTCAAGGACACGAGCCAAGACACCTTAGCCCAAGCTTTCGTAAACCAATACTTTCCCCCTGCAAAGGTAAAACGTATTAGGGATAGAATTAACAAATTTTGCAAGGCAACAATGAATCTTTTTATGAAGCGTACGAACGATTCAAAGGACTTCAACGCGAATGTCCTCATCATGGATATAACAAATGGGAATTGTTGTCGATGTTCTACGATGGAATGGACGAGAATAGTCGATTACGCATGGATCAAGGAAGCGGAGGAAGCATCATGGGACTACCCGCGAGCGAAGGATTCAAGGTTATAGAGAAACTCGCATGGAACAGCCACCAATGGGGTGGAGACCGAAACCATCTAAAGAAGGAGGAACTTGAGCCGAGTACGAATTCAGTCACGAAAGCCGACTTTAATAACCTTTCAAAAACCGTTAACTCTTTAGTGCAAGCCCTTTCTAACCTTAACTTAGATAAGAAGAAAACACAATCGAACGTCTACGAGGTTAGCGAGCACACTGAAGAAGTTGGACCTAAAGGAGGAGAAGACGTTAGCTACATAGCTCGAGGACAAGGATCCTACGTACCCCCTCAACAAAGGCAGACTAGATTCTACTCAGATTCGAAACCACCATACCCTACTCAAGGGTACAATAACCTAAGCCCAGGTAAGTCTCAATACTTTTCACGAGACCAAGCTAGAGGAGACTACCCGAGCAACCAAGCCTCGAGTCAGAACTACGGCCCGAGCACAAATCAGAATTTCAACCAAAGGAAGGAAGACAAGAAATCCGAGGAACCTACCTTAGCGCAACTAATGACTCAAATGATAGCTACTCAAGCACAACAGAGCAAAGACATTCAGAATATTCGCGGAAATCAAACAAGGAAAGCCGAACAGAAGATGCTTGAGACACAGTTTGCGCAACTCGCTTCAACGCATTCAAGGAATCCCGGAAAACTTCCTTCTCAACCCGAAATAAACTCACCGACGTAAGCGCTATCACTTTGAAGAGTGGTAAGGAGCTTGAAGGACCAAGACCAAAGAAAGCACAACAAATTCAGCCGAGCAAGATGAACCGAGTAACACTCAGCAGCCCGAGCAGGAAGAGGAAGCCACGGACAAGGAAAGTGAGCCGCCTTACGTAGCACCACCACCTTACGTTCCACCACTTCCATTCCCAAACAGACAAAAGAAGGTAAAAGAAACAGCCGCATTCAAGAAGTTTGCTGAAATTCTCGGAAAGCTTAGCATCACTCTACCATTTTCAGAGGTAATTTCTCAAATGCCCACCTATGCTAAATTCTTAAAAGATATTATAACTCATCGTCGTGAATTATGTGATGTAGACCATGTTGCCTTAGGACCTAATTCTAGTGCCGTAATACAACGTAAGATGCCTAAGAAACAAAAAGATTATGGTTCATTCACTATACCGATCGTCGTAGGAGATATAAATATTGATGATGCCTTATGTGATCTAGGAGCAGGAGTTTCCATAATGCCATTTATCTTATATGAAAAATTAGGAATAGGAGAACTTTCTAGCACCACTTTAATTCTTAGACTAGCTGATAGGTCTAAACGAGTACCAATTGGTGTGTTAGAAGATATGCCTGTTAAAATTGGAGAATTCTATGTTCCTGTGGATTTTTATGTGTTAGAAATGGATGATAACCCTTATGCCGAAATTCCTGTTATTATGGGAAGACCATTTTTAAACACAGTCAAGGCATTGATAAATTGTGGCGATGGTTCAATCGAGTTGGACCTAGGTGAGGACAAGGTAAAATTTTATCTTTCTAAAATGATGAAAGCACCTACTTGTTCTTTGGATTGTGATTTGTTTGATGCTAATGTTTCAAATAGTGATATAGTTGATATTTCCGCGCTAACATTCTTGAAAGTGAAGGAAAAAAGATGAAAATATGTCGAATCTCATGGATGAAACCGAGTACTCGACCGAGTCATTTTCGGTCGAGCAGAATTTGATCGAGCAGAATTTGACCGAGCAGGAAACAGAACATTCAATCATAAGCAACTCGAGCAAAGGTAATGAATTTGGTCAGGAATTGAAACCTCTTCCACCAAATCTAAGGTACGAATTTTTAGTTTCAAAAAATTTTCGCCGGTAATCATAAGTGCTTTGCTAAATCAAGATGAAACTATGAAACTCATGCATGTTTTACGTACACATAAAGATGCTATAGGACACTCTATAGATGATTTAAAAGGAATTAGTCCCGACGTATGCATGCATAGGATTCGTTTATGCGATGACGCAAAACCATCTAGGGAGTTTCTTAGGAGACTAAATCCCAAATTAGGTGAAGTTGTTCTGAAAGAAATAACAAAACTTAGAGATGCAGGAATCATATACTCGATCCCCGATTCAGATTGGGTTAGCCCAATCCACGTCGTTCCAAAGAAAGGAGGATTAACCGTAGTTAAAAATGAAAATGATGAATTAATCCCCACTAGAACCGTAACCGGATATAGGATGTGTGTCGATTATAGAAAACTTAATAAAGCAACTAAAAAAGACCATTTCCCTATTCCATTCGTGGATCAAATGTTAGAAAGACTTTCCGGGCACGAGTACTTTTGTTTCCTCGACGGGTATAGTGGATTTTTCCAAATACCTATCCACCCCGAGGATCAAGAGAAGACCACGTTCACATGTCCATATGGAACGTTCGCGTATAGAAGAATGCCTTTCTTATGCAACGCTCCGGGAACTTTTCAACGGTGTATGATGTCCATTTTCTCCGAGTACCTCGAGAAGACTATGGAAGTTTTTATGGATGATTTTTCAGTTTACGGAGACTCGTTTGACGATTGTTTATCGAATCTATCAAAAGTTCTAGCTCGATGCATTGAGATGGACCTAGTTCTAAACTGGGAGAAATGTCATTTTATGGTTCAAGAAGGAATAGTGCTCGGACATCTAGTTTCAAAACGAGGAATAGAAGTCGACAAAGCCAAGATCGAGGTGATCGAGAAGCTCCCACCGCCTAAGGATGTACGAGGTATTAGAAGCTTTCTCGGACACGCCGGATTCTACAGAAGATTTATCAAAGACTTCTCGAAGATAGCAAAACCACTCACAAACCTTCTCGCTAACGATGTTAAGTTCGTGTTCGATGATAAATGTCATGAAGCGTTCGAGACGTTAAAGAAGTTACTCACAACCGCCCCGATCGTTCGAGCACCAAATTGGGATTTACCGTTCGAACTAATGTGCGATGCAAGCGACGGAGCGATTGGAGCATGCCTCGGACAGAGAGTTGATAAACGTCTTCATGTCATTCAATACACGAGCAAGGCACTCGATGCAACCAAGAAAACTACACCACAACCGAGAAGGAGATGTTAGCGGTAGTTTACGCATTCGAAAAATTCAGACAATACCTCGTTGGATCAAAGACCATTGTTTACTCGGATCACGCAGCACTCAAATATTTGATGAACAAAAAGGACGCAAAACCAAGACTTATTAGATGGATCCTTTTATTGCAAGAGTTCGACATAGAGATCAGAGACAAGAAAGGAGTCGAGAACGTAGTAGCCGACCATTTATCTAGACTCGAGACTACCTTAGAGGATAAAGGAAGTGGAGACCCTATCAAGGATTCATTCCTAGGAGAATACTTGCTCTCCATAGACTCAGCTCAAGACAAAGACCCTTGGTACGCAGATTTTGTGAACTATCTTGTTTGTGGAACACTACCACCAGAATCACGTATGCACAAAAGAAGAAATTTCTCCGAGACGCTACTCGATACTATTGGGACGAACCTTATCTTAAGTCGATGGCATATATCGTACGTGTGTAGCAGAAAAAGATCAACATAGAATCTTACGCGAATGTCATTCTTCATTCTCGGGAGGACACGGATCCACATCCAAAACAGCCGCTCGAGTATTGCAGTCAGGATTCTATTGGCCAACTATTTTTCAAGATGCTCATAAGTATGTTCAATCGTGCGACGCTTGCCAAAGATCGGGAAACATCTCGAGGAGAGATCAGATGCCTCAGAAGGGTATACTCGAAGTAGAAATTTTTGATGTATGGGGAATTGACTTCATGGGACCTTTTCCTTCATCTTACGGAAACAAGTACATTCTAGTAGCGGTTGACTATGTGTCTAAGTGGATAGAAGCCATAGCCACACCCACATGCGATGCCAAGTCCGTAAAGAAATTATTTAAGAAGATCATTTTCCCTAGATATGGTGTACCTCGAACTATCATTAGTGACAATGGAACGCACTTTAAGGAGAAACAACTCGAGAAGATGCTTCGAAAACATGGAGTATATCACAAGATTTCGACACCTTACCATCCCCAAACCAGTGGTCAAGTAGAAGTTTCGAATAGAGAGATCAAAGCTATTTTAGAAAAGACTATTTCAGGTGCAAGGAAGGAATGGGCGTCGAAGCTAGATGACGCACTATGGGCTTATAGGACAGCCTACAAGACCCCTATTGGTATGTCTCCATACAAACTTATCTTCGGAAAAGCTTGTCACTTGCCGGTAGAGATCGAGTACAAAGCCATGTGGGCTATCAAGAAGATGAATTTCGATACTAGAGCTGCAGGGGAACACCGTATTCTTCAACTACATGAACTCGAGGAGATACGCTTAAATGCATATGAAAGCGCGAAAGTCTACAAAGAGAAAAAAAAAAGTGGCACGATAAGAAAATCATTGAGAAGAGATTCACAGTAGGAGACGAAGTGCTACTCTACAACACTAGGTTGAGATTATTTCCGGGAAAATTACGTTCCAAGTGGTCCGGACCATTCAAGATATCTAAAGTTTTTGACGACGGACACGTGGAATTATTAAACAAGGAAGGAAACACATTTAAGGTCAACGGACATAGACTGAAGATTTATCATGCTGGAGACCAATGCTATCTAGTAGAGCAACTCGATCTCTATGAGGTCGGTAACTAAGAAGTGGAGCATATCCTCTCGAGAAGGGATCCTAGCAAAGGACTTCTCGAGTGTGTTTCTTTATATGAAGACACGGCTACGTCCTTGCCAGGACGTTAATCTAGGCCCGTAAGTATTTATTTTTCCGCACTTTATTGCTTTCTAGATTAGGAAAAATGCAAGTGTGGGGTAGAATATTATTTGGGAAAATTCCGGGGATAAAATTCTTTCACTCGATCGAGTAAACCACCAACTCGACCGAGTCACGTCACCCAAATTAATATAGATTAAACAATTTAAATGAATTTTCTATCTCATTCGATCGAGTAAGTTCTTACTCGACCGAATCGAGTTGACCAAAAACTTAAATAAAATCATTTAAATAATTTGCCTCATCTGGTATGTAGTCTCGGTACGCTCGGTAACTTACCTAGCATACCGAGGTGATTTTTATCAGATAGTAAAACATCTCTAAGAAGCCTCGGATGGCTAGGTACGCTCGGTAAGTTACCAAGGTGATCATGTAGTGGAAACCCCTCGGTAAGCTCGGTAACTTTCCTAATGTACCGAGGTGAATTTTATCAGTTAGGATTGAGCATCTCCAAGACGCCTCGGGGACCTCGGTATGCTCGGTAACTCACAGAGGCAAGAATGACTTGGAACACCTCGGTAGGCTCGGTACCTTGTGTTTAGTTTAAATCCCCCTCATTCGATCGAGTAAAAATCTTACTCGACCGGATCACACTACCCAAAAACAAAATACAAAAATACAAAAATTCAAAATTCAAAAATCTAACCGTTGGACCAACTCGACCAATTAAATTTGGTCCATTGGAAATTGGGTCCAATTGAAAACCCTAAAACACCACTCGATCAACCTTTATTCTACCAACCCTACTCGACCGCTTCACCTTCACTCTCAAAATCTAAATCCCTAACC
Organism: Sedum album; assembly: GCA_006409495.1. Lineage (NCBI taxonomy): Eukaryota > Viridiplantae > Streptophyta > Magnoliopsida > Saxifragales > Crassulaceae > Sedum > Sedum album. The sequence goes on along the minus strand of QZGG01000324.1, from coordinate 108,896 downwards.
CACCAATTCACTCGACCTCCAACCTCAATTCAACTCAACAATGTCGAGTGGACAAGGACCGAGCATGGGAAGAAAAAAGACCCTCGCGAGGAGATGGACGGTTTTCAACCCATGCTCAAAACTTAGTTTTAGGAAGCCGTTTCAAGAGCCACGGATTACTCAAGTCTTTTGTGGCTCGAGCAAGAAGGAAGTGGTAAGCTCCGTTGCACCTCACAAACCTACTATGATCGAGCTTGGAATTTATGAAATTATTGACAACATATTTATCAATGCCGGCTTGATCGAGTGGGAATATTTGATGGGACAACCGACACATCACAACCTTGTGGTCGAGTTCTTCTCAAGCTTTGAACCGTTTTATAATGAGAATGAATGCGTGTCGTGGGAGTTTGAGATAAACACCCAAGTTTTCAAGGAGGAGAAGGAGTATATGGATGGAGAATGGTTCTCACCCGGAGGTGTTATTCCGTTTTGTACGGATGAGATGAGATTGGAAGTATGGAGGAAGCTAACCGGTATGCGCGAGTATGACCCTAACTGCTTTCCCAAGTGCCTAACGGATGGAGTATGGAAATACATCCATCGTATTATTTCTACAAACATCAACACTCGTGTTGACCAAGGTGCCCGAGTGTCTCGGGAAGATTTGGATTTAATGTATTTCATGGAGCGAGGAGACTCCATTGATTGGTTTTACGTCTTCACCGAGCGCTTCAAGAAGATGATCAACCCCAAGGAAAAGAGCAAAGCACTCGGCTGCTCATCTTTGATCACTTGCCTCACGGAACGCTCATATTTTCGGTTTGAAGGCAAAGGAGATTTTAGACCACTCGACACCAACCGTTTGGTCACGATGACGTTGATGGATAGGAGGAGCAAAGAGTGGGTCTGTGCAAAGGAAATGCCTAAGCGTGCTGACAGGAAAGGAAAGAAGAAAATGAACGAAGGAAGTAGCTTTGATTGGGAAGAGTGCTAGGAAAGCCTCTTTTTGTTGTTTATTTGTGTTGTTTTTGAAAACTTTTTGGACGTACTGTTTGCGTACTTTGTTGTTGGTGACTTGAACTTGTGCGTACTTATTTCTATTTGCTATATGCCCTTATGAACGCCAAGTTTTATGAGCACAAGTGAAGCAAAAAGGACATTGCTTCACTCGACCGAATCTATGGATCATTCGATCGAGTAACTCACAACACTTAAACAACTCGACTCAAACTAGAAAAATCATATTTACAACAAAGCCCACTCGAGCACTAAGCCCAATTCTTTCCTAAACAAAATATCTCGAGTAACCCTAATAAATTTTCCAAACTTCCAAATATTAAATCTTTGATTAAATCTTTGATTTAATATTCCATTAATAGAAACCTTTGATATACTCTAGGATTTATCACACTTTATTAGGTAAGTTACTACTCGAGTGACATTAGAGCTACGTACCCACATTGGAATATAAAAAACCGATCGAATATCATGGTATATTCACCATTTAACTCGACCAAATCTACATACTCGAGCAACATGTCTCAGTCCAACCTACTATCCAAAAAGACCAATGCACCTACCCAAAGAAGAACTCAAATTGAGTTTGTTCACACCTATGACCCATACTACCCACCAAATTTTGACAACATAGACCATGCACGAACCTATGAACGAATAGCTGAAGATGCAAACCGACTCAAGCCTTTGGTGAGCTCCATAGCCCTTCATGACAAGACAATGCAAAGTCTTGGCATTAGTGCCAAAGTTTATGACATGTTCAGCCGAGCTTCACTCAATGTTGATGTTGTTTTCAACAAGCAATGTTATAAGGAACTTGTCTATGAGTTCATTGCTTCATTTGAACTTGTTGAAGGAGATGGTTTTGCATACGATTATGATGGATGGAAATTCAGAATTCAAGACTTGGACTTTTATTGGACTCGACAAGAAGCATATAAACATCTTGGATTTCCTGAAGGAGGACTTTGTCACTTGGCTACGGAACAACAACGAATTCAGATTTGGAAAGACATCAGCCGCCAAGACTTCATTGGAGACTATCCTTCACCATCTTCTATTAAGAATCCCGTTTGGAAATACGTGCATCGTCTGATTGCTACGAATATAAATTGCCAACCCGAAACTGTTGATGTAGTTACCCGAGATGACTTGAACATTATGTGGGCACTCGACCAAGATGAACCAATCAATTGGTTTGATGCGTTCACAACCATGTTCAAGGGTATGCAGCAGGCATACTACTCTTCACAGTACGTGGGATGTACTTCATTGATCACTAGCATAGCAATCGGTTGCCAATTTATTCTACCCGAGAGATACACAGAATTCCGAGAATTGGACTTTAACTTGTTAAGGAAATTAGCATTCCTCGCCAAACAACCCGGTAAGTTAGAATTTGCCTATAAGGAAGTAACTGAGGAAGAAGACCCCTCCGAGAACGCGCGCTCAGTTAGGAACTTCAATGATACAAGCAAGGATAAGGGTAAGGAAAAAGATACCTCGAGCAAAACGCAGTCCAAGAAGCCTAAGAAAAATAATTCGGGTATTGAGTGGTTTGAGGTTCGTAGGGTGACTATCAAGGAGTTTCGCAAGCCGAATGGAGAACCAATAGAGATCGAGTCTGATGAGTGATTAAACCTTATTTCCTCATTTCTTCTACAAATAATCATGCCTTTGTTTGGAAAACAAAGTTAGAAATTCAATAAAGAAGAAATTTATCACTTACCAAATTTTAGGGTTACAAAAAATAAAATTCAGAATTAAAACACCTTGAACAAAAAAATAAACACTCAATTAAATTCTGAATTTTAGCCGAGCCCACTCGACCAAGTAAGAAAGTCACTCGATCGAGTGAACCTAATCTTAAACTAAAATTACACTCTTCCATTCGGTCGAGTCATCTGGTTTACTCGACCGAATCAAACTATTGGGTCATATCACCTTAAACATTAAACAAAGCTTGGCCCAACTACACAAAACCAACCCTAACTCGACCAATTCAAACACTTAGCCGTTTTCACTCAACTAAAATCTCACCTTTCCCAAATCCTACACAAATTCGAACACCAATGGAAAACCAAGAGCTGAGCAAAGTAGTTTTCAAGAGAAGGAAGTTGTCTAAACAAAGTATTGAAGTCACTCGATCGGAAGAAAACCCTCACCCGGCCGACTCGAGTGCAACTAGACCTATTGATGGTAACAACCCCTCTTTAGTTGAATCTACTCCCTATCTGTTCAATGCACAAATTAGACTAAATTCGGTGATGAAAGTAAGGGAAAAGAAGCTTAGGAATTTCAAAGTTCTTACTCCTTTATTTCCGGACATTGAATTTCTAGACAAAGTGGTGTTGATTTTTGATAAGATTGAGCCGAGGTTTAAGAACCATGGATTAGAATTTGTGCTTGGTGATGATCCGGGCGTGTACGAAAAGGTAATGCGCGAATTTATTTATTCACTTAAGACCAAATGGCGAGTGGTTGAGTTAAGAGGACACAAGATAGAAGTTGTGAAAGAATGGAAATTTCGTTTCGGAAACAAGGACTTTGTTCTCTCTAGTGATGACTAAGAATTGCATTTGGTTTGGAACATTGCGAACCATGTTTACCGATCACTAAGAATATGAGGAACATAGTTTGGAGAGAAATCACAAACGGTAATATGGATTATAAGTCGGGTAGCACGGCTACAAAGATTAGAGGTTCGGAATGGAAGTTTATACATCGTCTTATAGCTACTTGCCTATACCTTCGTAGTGATAAGAGAAGATTCGTGAACAAGGATGATATGGATATAATGTGTTGTATGCACAAGGATCTTCCGTTCGATATGCTCACTTGCATCACTCGAACACTTGAAGAATGTCTCCTGAGGTCATTCAAAGGATTATATATTGGTGGAGGACATTTTGTTACCATGCTTGCTAAGCATGTAGGATTTTCACTCGACCCGAGAAAGGCATTGCCGAAACAAATACTAGGGGAGGTCGAGCTACTAAGTCGTGGACTTGTTAAGAAGATAAAACTCAGCGGAGGAGATATTATTATCTTACCCGAAAATGAGGACAAAAATGATATTAGTCACGACTCACCACCACTCGAGCAACCCGAGTTACCACCCGAAACCAACTCATTTGATGAACTTTTAAAGAATTCTAGAAATATGATTCCATGGCAAAGGGTCATCACTAGTTGGTATACTGACATGGCTATTTGGCAAGGAGAAATGATGAAGACATTGTTCACTCACACCTCGTGTGAAGGATACCGATCACCACCTCAACCTACATTACATCACTCGACCGAAGAAAACGCTCAAGAAGATGAAGAATTCGTAGATGCAGAAGATAACGTAGGTGACAACGAATAGTCTAACAATGAAACAACTTCCGAATCCTTAGAAACACCCGATGACTTCGTAAACTCTCAAAGGAACAACCAAAAACAATCCATAAAAACCAACTTTCACTACTCGAACACAGATTGATCGAGTACTTTACATTTGCACTTGTTTGAACATTTTAACTAGATTATCTATCATATTTTGCTTTACCGTTATATAATGACAAATCTTTGTTAGCATTGCAAGAATGATACATGTGCAGCGTACTGGAAAGTCAAGATACGAAGAATAATGTCAAGAACAATATACTCGACAACCAGCTAAGTATCTCTACACCTTAATCTTAATTTATTGCTTAGGGACTAAGCAAATTTTTAAGTGTGGGGTGGGGAGTAGTATGCATACAAATTTTCATGATATATACTTTGCATACTTTTCAAAATTTGCATACATCCTACTATTTAAATGAAAAACACTTTGAAAAATGTCAATTAAACATGCTAAACAAGATCGAGCACTTAGATTAAAAATATTTGCTGAGAAACTCATGAATTGAAATTTTTTGAATTGAACGATTTTCATGATAGAAAATTCATTTCTTGTGACTTAACATAAGAGCTTGCCTAGTTTGATTTTTCTTAGAAATTTTTGACATAACACCTTGAGAAAAGCAAAGTTTTATCCAATTTCATAGAGGAAAATTTTGAACAAAACATGGATAATATTTCACAAAGCATATCTCCTAATATATGGTGCATTTGTTGTAACACTCGAGTTAATATTTTGGCATCTAGTCAAGTCTTAAGTGTGGGGTTGTCCGATAAAGTCGAGCATTTGCCGAGGGTTAGGAAAGAAAATAAAATTTATTTCCCCTTGAAAGTATCTGCTTTGACAAAACAAAAATAAGGCATTTGCCGAGGGTTAGGAAAGAAAATAAAATTTATTTCCCCTTGAAAGTATCTGCTTTGACAAAACAAAAATAAGGCATTTGCCGAGGGTTAGGAAAGAAAATAAAATTTATTTCCCCCTTGAAAGTATCTGCTTTGATAAAACAAAAAGAAAAAAAAGAAAAAAAGAAAATAAGTTGTTTCCCCACTTAAGTCCTTGCTATTGCCTAAATAATGTGGCGACTCGAGTGAAGCTGTCGAGTGATAACCATTGAGAATTGCTTAAGGACGATCCTTGTACTTATGTACGTAGGCATGACATGCTTTTGAGAGAAAAATTCATGAAATGTCTCGTAATCATCCGGAATTCCTCTACTCTTATGGATTACGACGTGTAGTCTAATTCTTGGGCAAGAATTCTTGACCTTGACCTTATGGACTAGCCCTTGCTAGCATAGGTGATTGGTTCGGTGAAACTCCTCTTGAAAATTGTGTTTTACTTTGTGATTTTCGGTGTAAGTTCGAAATGAAGAGAAGGTCAAATCAAGGTTAGTTTCTTATTGCTCGAGTTACTTGAAATTTATGACTATCGTGATTTGAAGTGATTTTCAATGATTTCTCATGCCATGAATGATCAGCTATACTTTGAAGTGTTTTTGATTAAAGAATAATGCAAAAGAATGTTTGTTAAATTGACTAGCTATGTAAATGAATACGATAAATGGATGATGTGCTTATAGGATTTGTGAGTATTCCGTTATCTGAAAACTCTCACGAGACTAAAACTCGTCCGCTAGGGCAGCCTAGAGGTTTAAAGGCTTAATGCATATGCTAAATGCATTCGTGATTTTCTACGACAGTGAACTAGGATTAGAATAACTTTAGAAATCTCAGGAGTAAGAAATAAGCTTAATACTTGTTCGGGACGAACAAGGATTAAGTGTGGGGTATTTGATCAGTGTTAGAAATGTCTATTTTAAGCCCCTACTTTCATGCTTATTTCCTATGATTATAACGTAAAATATATTACTTTTGATACTTTGATTGATGTTTCAGGTCAAAAGCACGATTCAGCCTTACGAAGGAGCACAAATGGAAATATGAGGAAAAGCACGTGAATTCGGCCTAAATCAGACATAATTTGGAGCATTTCTGCAATTCTTAGACCGAGTGTACTAAAGTACCTGACTCGAGCTAAAGCAAGCCAAAGACTCATGTTACTCGACCGAGTAAACACACTGCTCGAGCAAGTTCATCACGTGACCAAGACCCTTCGTATGGATTCTCTTCATTCACTCGACCATTTAATACAAGATTTAATACAAGAGATAAGCTAGACCTTCCACTTACTCGATCATTTAAGATGAGTGGATAAGCTAGACTTCCCATTTACTCGGCCATTTATGATTAGAAGTTAAGCAAGACCTTTCATTCACTCGACCCTTTTGATTGCTCTTCACTATAAAAGCATCACAAGAGACTCGAAGAAGCTTGCTGCCTAGGGAGCGAAAACCCTAGAGAAGTGATTGAGATTGAAGTCGAGTAACCAAGTGAAGAAGAAGATAGCCGAGAGAGCTCGGAGACCGTTTGAATTACAGAAGATCATTCAACCTAATTTTGTACTCGAGATAACGAGGAAATAGCAGCAGCTTGGAGCTCGACCGTGGATCATCAATCACTGAGAATTTCTAAACTTTACTCTTGTTTTATTTACAATCGTTTTACTTACAATCGTTTGAACATGTTTGCATTATCACTCGAGATGAGTGAGTAGTTTCCTTATGATGGATTTGATGAATCCCTAATGCTTATGAATAACTAGAACATGATTATTTAATTTACATGAATCAATTCTTGTATGACTATTATGTGTGTTGAATCATACCCGAGCACTACGTCTAGGTGTCCTGACAAAACGTCTAGAAGAGTAGGTCGAGTAGTATTTTCTAGGGAAGGACCGGGAGGTGAACTTAGACTATTTTGGAATCAATACAACCATTAGATCGAGTATATTAGCAAAGCGGGAGCAGCGAGTATATTTGGTGCATGAATGTATTAATAAGCGTATTTGGACAGATTAGTGAAAACACCGGGAGGAATGAAGCTAGTCGAGTAGATGTTTACGTGCGAATCTAACACAGGAGTGAGGATTCGTATGCTAATGCTACTCAGTCTAAATTCTATAATATAAATCTAACACAGGAGTGAGGATTTATATTATCATATAACTATACGTTCTAGTTTAAATTGTCATCAAGAAGAAAATTCATAACTATAATTTGTATCTTGCTCGAGTGAAACCATAAGTATTAGTGGAAGATTTTCATCTTTGTCATAGTTTTTAATATTTGATAACAAATCCTTTTCTTTAATTATTGCCTTTAGAATAAATAATATTGCCTTTAAAATAAATAAAACACTTTAGAACTATTTTGAAAGCTAGTAATCGATTTTAGAGTTTATAACTTAACTCCACTGTTCCTTTGGGTTCGACACTAGGTCACCCCTAGTTCTATAAATTATTTTGAGTTGCGTGTTGGAATGTTTATCGCCGAAATGCACACACGTCAAATAGCTTCGACTGCATCCGAATGAGATGTTTGCTCTTTCGCCGAAACAATAATAGAAGATTTTGGACATGAGTATGACTTATGCTTTGAGGGATTAGAAACATACACTGAGTTTCGATCTATCATTTTAGTTAGGAGTTGTTTCATTTCTTCAATCATGTTGGAAATCGATTCTAGCTCCTGTGCTGGATATTCAGGTTTGCTTGGTGGCTTCAAACGTATCTTTAAGTCTCTCACAAAGTCTCTCCAAGACCCTAACTGAAACCAATGAAACCAAATCTCTCTATGCCATTGATGATACCATTCTAATGCTTCCCCGAACAAATAGGAAGTTACAATCGTCAGTTTTTGATATTCCGATGTCTGGTATCGATTGAAGAAGCAGTCTAGATGATAAATCTACCATTCCACATACTCACCACAAAAATAAGGGATCACTCACCTCCCCCAATCGATAAAATCCACCGCCTTTTACTCACAACAGTGTCCGGCCGGACAAGGGAACTAAATTCATAGCCAAGGACATCGGATTCATGCGCCGAGGGTTGATTGAGGTGAATCTGATCTTTCATATAACGCTAGAATTTTGAATAATCAAATTGTGCAACTCTTTTTTTCATCTTTAGACTCTCTTGTTTCCGATTTTGTAAACTGCTTTTGTGCGCGGACCACCTTTACCGATTCTTCTCTTATTATTGACATTTAGCTAAATTATTTGATATTTTAGGTGTCCCTTTGTTGGAGTAATTAAGGAAACATTGTTACATCCCAAATGGACGCAAATCTATCCTGTTATTGAATGTTGAAGCTCCAAGCGCTGTTATCTTGATGAACTTCAAGCCAAATTAGCATTCTATCTTCATTCTCTCCGAATGTACATAAAAGTAATCGCTTATTTTTAGCCTGTAACCGACCCTGGCTAACCATTTTTGTTGTATTTTCAAACCTTTTGTGACGCGGCCGAAGCCTTGAGGGAATCGCCAGTGCGAAACCCAAATATTAAATTTCCTGGAATCCTCCAGGTTAACGGGAATCCACCCGTAAATAAAGGGAATCCACCCCAATCGTTGAGATAACTCAATTGTTTTATTGATCAAAAGATGAAGATTACATGAAAAATAAAGAACATTATATAAGAAAAGATAATACAAAGTTTTCCAAATCTAAAGATGTGGGATAAACCCAAAATCTTGAAATTCCTACATCAGACTCCTCCACTTCCAAAGAACTCGACCCGAGTTCTCTTCAAGAAAGAGAAGCTTTAACGCGCCACTTCTTCAGCTGCTACCCTCGAACTGCTGCAGTAGCGTCTAGGCCAATCCTAGAAGTAGGTAAAACTTTGATATTAAAATATCAGTGATAAAAAGTCAGGATAAAGCCTGCTCTGATACTAACTGACGCGGCGGAAGCCTTGGGGGAATCGTCAGCGCGAAACCCAAATATTAAGTTTACTGGAATCCTCCAGGTTAACGGGAGTCCACCCGTAAATAAAGGGAATCCACCCCAATCGTTGAGATAACTCAATTGTTTTATTGATCAAAAGATGAAGATTACATGAAAAATAAAGAACATTATATAAGAAAAGATAATACAAAGTTTTCCAAATCTAAAGATGTGGGATAAACCCAAAATCTTGAAATTCTTTCTACATCATTTTGGTAGAAAGTAATTAAAGGCCGATGGCAAACTAGTTTCTTAAAGCACTTACAACTGTATAAGTGTTGCTAAATAACATGAATATTTATGCAGATTTGCGGCCTAATGGAATGCAATCAATCTTATAAGCTTTTACAAGTGATAATGTGCATCTACAAACCAGCTGAGAAAGGAACAGCAGTGGATGAAATCCATGAACCTCCAGCAATAAAGTTCTGGACAGTAAACTTGGATGCCTCCCTAGACCCAAGTGCATGATATCCGCTCCATTTTACTCTCCTCGAAGTGGAAGCTCCAGACCCATAATTCCCATACTCCGCAAAATAAAGAGTCTTTGAGTAATCAGCACCCGGCCATGCCTTCCATCCTTCATTGACGATTGCATCGTCAATATGCGTCTCCATCACAACAGCTCTAGAATATTTCTTCCAGGGTCGTCCGAGGAATGACCTATATAAATGTCTAACTGTGTAGAATTCTTGGGTAGTGGTGATTCTGCAACGGTGAAGGGAGAACCCGGTGTTCTGCTCAAGGTGATTACGACCATTTGCGAGAATTACATTGTCAGTTAAAGGTCTGCGTAGTAGTAAATTGCAGTTTTGGAAAACAGCAGCTGCATTGCCAAATATGAAGTCAACTGTTCCTGCAATGTCGCAATCTCGGTAGAACTGACGAAATGCTTCTGCAAATAAAGTATCTTGATATCCAATGATGCTACATCGGTACAGCACTGCACGATCCGATGATATATAAAGAGCTATTGCTTGTTGACCTCTTGGACCTGCGTTGTTGCGGAATCCGATGTCCTTGGCTATGAATCTAGTTCCCTTGATTGCTGCCATTACAACAGTGCAAGTTTTTAAGTATCGTCAGGTATCATATGATCATATCCAACATCAAGCATACTTATTTTGCATCATATCAGAAAATGTTACTATTTTACTTATGCTGATGGATGAAATAAACTTGCAATTGCAGCAGGTGATGTGTAAGTAGTTGAATGGTAAACTTGCTTACTGAAAGTTGCGGATTCGTAAAGGGAAGAGCCGCTCCTGGCAACGCTGTTGCTCGCAGTGATTACAGTAGAATATTTTCCTGCTCCAATCAAGGTGATCCCATGTTTGTCTGTCCAGATTTTTTCCTTGTAAACTCCTGCCTTAACATAAATAACATAATTTTGTTTTACAGAAGACGGAGCAGCATTGATGGCCTCTTTGATGGTTCTGTAATGTCCTGAACCATCTTTCGCTACAATAGCATTTACATTTTTGCCTCTCTTGCTGTTCGCTTGAAGAAGCTTTCTATCATTTGCCGAAAGCCAGCTAGGGAAAAATGACTTCTTCTCATTTCGATCATCATTATCTTTTGTTTTATTGTTCGAGACTCTATTGACGAGAGCTAATGCATTACTTCCTAGTTGAATAAGATGATCCATTTTGTCCGTGATCTGGTTCGCTATGATATTATCATCAGATGGGTTTAGTCTGATTATTGCATCCTTACAACCCTGTTGAAATGTCAGGACTGCACTAAGCCATGTTTGGATATCTTGCTTATATCTGCCCGGGGATTTTTTAAGAGCTGTAGTCGTTTGATTTAGACACGCAAGCGACATGTCCATAGCCTCATCACAGTATTCTGCACGGAAAGGTAAACTAATTTTCACTGAAATGTGGAAAACAAGGATTAAAAAGCCAGTGATGTCATTACCATGTGCTGCAGCTATGGAATAATGATGTTGATGGACTGCAGCTGAAGTTCCAAACTCAGCGCTAAATTTGGCATTAGACGGCAACTTGGCTGTCTCGGATATTACCTTTTCAACGAGGGTCGAAAGTATATCTCCTGATTGATTCGGATTGTCCATCAATGTCTGGATGCAGAGACCAGGAAATCTGGTGTGGGTGCAATTGTTATGGACTTGGCTTTGATAATCGGCATGTACGGTGGCTGCCTCGAGTTTCGAAGCACATACACAGGACAGCCACAACAAGGTATATTTCAGGAGTATGTTTTTCATCATGGCAGGAGAAAAATGGCATATGTAAAATAAATCCAAAGCCAGATGTAAGTAAGTTTTAGATTAAACACTGAATCAAATCTTAATGGCTACTTAAAGATGTGTAATTGAAGTATGAGTTAGTAAGGTGGGTGTATATTAGGGACAAACTGGTATGGGTATGTACTTGAGTCAAATGTTAGCGTGCTGGAGTGGTCATTTGGCCATGCATGTATTGTGTTTTTAGTTTGGATTTTGGTGGTCTGTTTTTACTTAAAGCCGTGAAAATGGGTTATATGTCTTCTCGTTAGATGGCTTGTGAATGGAGAATAATATAACTGGCCTAAGACTGGGGATTGTCCGTGTCTTAATCAATTTTTTTATAAAAAAACAGTAGCCGTACTAGCTGGTTATCAGATACATAAATACCTACCTTTTACATTTTGTTGACAAAAGAAATCCGAAGGAATTTTGGAATGGAAGTAAGTACTAGCTGGTCATCAGATTGTACCAAAGTTTTGTCTATCAGATGTTAGTTCGCTGCTAAATGTTACCACCAGATTGAAACTGACCAATGATGTTCCCTTATCCAAATGTTTGCATCTTCGCACAACAGTTTGTTTGAAGATTTGTTGGTGTCTGGATGCACATAATTTTATTTACTTGTTGGTCACTACATATCATTCTTGATTGTAATGAATTTTGTGGATTAAGAGGTCATGTTTTCATGTAAGCAGCGTATTTGATATCTGTGTGGTATATAAAAATAGAAAAAGTTAATTGGAGGATGCTCTAAAGAGACATGTAATTTTGTGAGATACAAGAACGTAATCTTGCCCGTTGATTTAATTCATTCGACGGTTGAAATTAATGTTGGTTTTAATTTAATTGAGCGGTTATATTTGCAAAAAAACGGGCGGTTGGTGATTGACGGTAATATTAACATTGAATTGATAAAAATCAACGATTGAGATTTGTAGGCACTTAAAATTTATGAAAGTGCTGAAAAAAGATAAGAAATAATTATTTTGAATTAACGTTAAATTTTAATTCAATTTAATTAATTTGGGTCAGCCCACTAAAGTAAATGGGTTGTTGGGCCACTGGGCCGCAAATCAAGCCCACAAACCAAGCCCAGTCTAACATGAATTTTTCTCTATAAATAGAGAGCTTCTCATTCATTTGAGGAACCCAGAAAATTGGAAGAGGAAAGTTCTCTGAGGAAACCCTAGCTCCACGCAAAAGGCGAGTGCAGAAAACGTACAAGTCTGCTAAAGCTACTCAGAGAAATCTTCAACGCAGAAGCGAGATCAGTCAAACGCGACCCTCGCTTAGAGCAACAAACAAGCAGCTTCTACCGCAGTCAACAAGTGCACAAACACACACCGCCTGCTAAAGCAACATCTCAGTCGACGCAGCCAACAAGTGCACCAAAACGCATCGTCTGCCAAAGCAAAGCAATCAGCACGCGCAGTTCAACAAGTACACAAAACGTACGCCTGCCGAAGCTACGCAAACCATCACATGCTCACGCAGTCAACAAGTGCATACAACGTACGTCTGCCAAAGCTACGCAAATATCTCAGCTCACGCAGTCAACAAGTGCATACAACGCACCGCCTGCCAAAGCTACACAAAGAAGTCTTCAACGCTAAAGCAAGATTAAGTCAACGCGACCCTTGCTCACGCAACAAATAAGAAACGTACGCTTATCACTCAAGTCAACGTGACATACGCGTCCATCTGCTACGTAGTAGAATCAGAGGAAGAATAGAGATTGTACACAAAACTTTCTAAAATCAAATCAATAAAATCATTTGTCCTTTATTTTGTATTCGTACGAAATATTGTGTTTACAAATTTGGTGAACCCGACGTGAAGATCTCTACCTCTCATCTCTACGACGTGACAAACTCCACTACATCAATGTCTGCACAGCCAACCAATCTTCGCAATCCTAAGAAAGCTGTTGAAGCGCAACAAACCTTCAGCAACGTACAACAAACTGACGTCTGCACAAGAAGCATGGCGCGTAAAGTCGTTTTTAATGCGGCTACTGCTGACTTGCATGCTGCTAAGAAACCAACCCGTGAACGCACGTATTCCCGCTGCATCCATTGCCGCAGCATAGCATCCGCTCTGATTGCTTCCAACTCTCCACCATACCAAAGGAGCGCAAACAATGAAGTCGTCAGCGCACCTTCACCAAACACGAAGGCGTCACCGCAACAAAGACTGAAATTTCCACTGCTTCGGTTATGACATAGGAGTGAAGACCATTGAAGAGCAAATGTCAGAGATGCGGAAGATGCTTGAGCTGGTTATAAAGGACAACGAGGAAAAGAACAAGACGTTAGAAAATCTTGAAAAAGAGGTGAGCGAGCTATGTCAAAAGAAGAAGCCTGCAGTAGCTGATCGCGGAAGCCGCATTGGATGATAATGACGCGCACAAGATTGTTCCAGAAAGAAGTTATGAAGAACAAAAGCATCACATGCGACGAGAAGCAGCTGCAACTTATGGTGGCAAATGCAGTCAAAATGCATACGGGTGGAAACTCCTCCGGCGTCCGTGCTATATATCAAGCCATACACAAGAGGAATCGATGGATTGCGCATGCCCGTGGGTTATCACCCCTCCGAGTTTCCAGCAATTCGATGGCAATGGCAATCCAAAGCAACACATTGCTAACTTCGTGAGACATGCAGTAATGCAGGAACCGAGGGTGATTTGTTGGTGAATGCAATTCGTACGCTCGTTAAAGGACATCGCATTCGACTGGTATATACCGGACTTGGGCGCGGAATCCATCAACAGTTGGGACCAAATGCAGCAAGAGTTTCTGTACAGAGTTCTACAACGCAAGACGCATTGTCAGTATGAGCGAATTGGCGAGCATTAAGCAACAGGATGACGAGCCTGTCGTGGACTACATCAATCGTTGGCGTGCACTAAGCCTTGAATGCAAAGACCGCATCAGCGTAGACGTCAGCTGTGGAGATATGCATTGACGGGATGAACTACGAACTTCCTTTAATCCTCAAAGGAATTAAACCAAGAAGCTTCCAGGAATTGAACAACGCGTGCTCATGACATGGAAATAATGGTTAAAAAGCACGAAAATACTCACTCGTCATATCAAAGGCGTCCGTTGAGGAGGATTCAAACATTGACAACGTCGACGAAAGCGCATATGAAGAGGTATTGACTATAAGCACCAGCAGCTGCTCGACGAAGCCTAAGGTGAACATAAAGAAAGATGTTGCTGCAAAAGACTCCAAACGTAAGAAACTTACTCACAGGGAACTACAAATAAAGAAGTACTCCTTTCCATACTCCGATTTACCAAGTATGCTGGATGACTTGTTGGAGAAGGAGATCATTAAGCAGCCAACATCTAAGCACCCTAAAGAAGAACCGATCATGAGATTGTCCAATGACGGGAAGATCCTCCTCGACGTAAACGATGCAATAGAAGCACATCAAAATTCGACGACGGCATGTCCTAAACCACTTCACAAATGCAGCATTCAGTTTGGTAGCTTTACGCCGATAGAAGTATGGATGCAAAGATGGCCAATGCAGACTAAGCCAACAAAGGAGACACCTGGGGGCATTACACAAAACATTCAAGATGTAGAATGGACTGCAGTTGCGCGAAAAGAGCTAAGAAAGCCAGAAAACCAAAGGATGCCACAAACGCCAAATACAATTGGGGGCAGGAAGAAGCCATGTCACTCTAAGAAAAAGAGGGCAAAGAAAGTTACCCCGCAGCGTGCGCTTCTCAAAGAAAACTTGAAACAAGATGCATTACGTCCAAGGACATTAGCAGACTTCTTCCCGATGAACTTCTGTAACAAAAGAACTCTTAAAGCAACCTTAGAAGAACGCTCCTCAGCAAGAGCCTAAACTGCAATGCTCCTCAGCAAGAGCCTAAACTGCAATGCTCCTAAGCAAGAGCCTAAACTGCAACGCTCCTAAGCAAGAGCATAAACTGCAACGCTCCTAAGCAAAGCATAAACTGCACACTGCAAACTCATGCACGCTCCTAAGCAAGAGTCTAAACTGCAACGCTCCTAAGCAAGAGCCTAAATTGCAACGCTCCAAAGCAAGAGCCTAAACTGCTATGCTCCTAAGCAAGAGCCTAAACTGCAACGCTCCTAAGCAAGAGCTTAAACTGCGACGCTCACAAGCAAGAGCATAAACTGCACAAAGCTCCTAAGCAAGAGCATAAATTGCGCATCCTCCTGAGCAAGAGCTTAAACTGTCCAAAACTCCTAAGCAAGAGAATAAACAGCTTACTAACGAACTACGCCGGCTTGATCTTGCGAATCCTCGCAAGTACGTAGGCAGCTTGATCAAACATTCAAGTGCAGCCATCCCAAAAAAACAAAAACTCCTGGCCCGCACGAGTTAAAACTGTGAACGGCTAAAAACACCTGATCGTCAAAGTTGATGGCATACATATCGGCGATTGGATCATCGGTGCGTCCACTTGCATCGTCAGCAGTAGCGGTTGCAGCACGTCATCAGCAGCCTCGGTTCCAGCACGTCGTCAGCAGTAGCGGTTGCAGCACGTCGTCAGCAGCCTCGGTTTAGCACGTCGTCGTCAGCAGCGGTTGCAGCACATCAGTAGCAGCAACAGTTGCAACATATCGTGAACATATAACACGTCGTCAGCAGCAGCAGATGCAACACGTCGTCAGCAGCAGCCTCGATTGCAGCACATCGTCAGCAGCCTCGATTCCAGCACGTCGTCGTCAGCAGCAGTTGCAGCACATCAGCAACAGCAGCTGTGGCAACATATCGTCAACATGTAGCTCAGCGTCAGTAGCAGCAGTGGCAGCTCAGCGGCAGTAAGAGCAGTGGCATCGCAGCGTCAGCAGTAGCGATAGCATTGCAACATCAGCATTAGCAATGACAGCGCAGCGTTAGCAGTAGAGGTTGCGGCTCAGCGTCAGTAGCAGCAGTGGCGGCTCAGCGTCAGTAGCAGCAGTAGCAACTCAGCGCAGCGTCAGCGGTAGAGGTTGCAGCGCAGCGTCAGCAGTAGCGGTTGCAGAGCAATAACAATAACATGACGAATGTCAACTCAACTTTATCGACAATGATGGAACAATGTCAACTTTATCGCAAGCGAGGGTCAGCAACTCTAACAACATCGGCTTCAACACAGTAGCAGAAACGATTTCAACGTCATACCTCCATCTTAAATGGTTGCATCATCTGCCCATGGCTAAAACCCTAAACCTCACATGAACCTTTCTCCCAATCATCATCTATGAACAATAAATATGGCTTGGCGAACAAAGTGGCCTGAAATTTGTCCAAAACAAATGACTTGGAGTTAATTCGCTGCTGGACTTCAAATCAACTGTCCCAAGTTGTCTGCTGAGGACTTTGCAACAGTAATGCTACGCAAAAGTCAGTGAAACAAACAACAACATTCAGCAAGGCGCAAAGATTCTTGATCAAGCCTGAGTCTATGCAAACTTCAATGGAACACTCGGAAAACACGTCCAAGTATAAGCACTCTTTGCTGCATGGTTCATGAAAGTACAATCACACATGTCAAGTATTATAAAAAGCTCAAATATTAGCAGACAAGGGGTTATGCAGCGGACATAACCTCAGACAAAACTACTCTATGGCCTTATCTAGAACAAAGCTTGTTGGCTGCTACGTGGATACACATGAGTAGAGGAAGGGGACCATTAAACAAGGAAAACAATCATCAATGAACAAATCGGTTACACTCAAGAGTTCATAGACTTAACAATAACTAGGCATGGAAATTCAAGTCAAAGAAACAAGGCAGAGTCCACAAAAGCAAGAACCAGAAGCCAAGATAGCAAACAAACCAAATCAACTCACCTGCCGGTTCTTTGTTTCCGATTCTGGAAGAGATATTAGGGTAAAGGTGAATGACAAGCAACATTATTTATACTGACGACTGAACCATCATTATCACAACAATCAACATTATCAAAAGAGATAAGGACAGAAATCACAAGGCATCAAGATAGTTATGAAAATTGAGATTAGATAATTCCTCACGACAAATGCTGATCCAATTAGAATTTGAATATCAAGTCACCGCGGTCAGACAAAAGAGTTGGATAACAACTGAACACAGAACATTCTACTCAACTGTTTCAAGACGAGCTTGACACTGATAAATGCACAGCAACAAATAAAGTCAGGACAACGTCACTAAACAACACTCAAATGTTGCTCATGACATAGTCCTGAGGGGGCAATTTGTAGGCACTTAAAATTTATGAAAGTGCTGAAAAAAGATAAAAAATAATTATTTTGAATTAACGTTAAATTTTAATTCAATTTAATTAATTTGGGTCAGCCCACTAAAGTAAATGGGTTGTTGGGCCACTGGGCCGCAAATCAAGCCCACAAACCAAGCCCAGTCCAACATGAATTTTTCTCTATAAATAGAGAGCTTCTCATTCATTTGAGGAACCCAGAAAATTGGAAGAGGAAAGTTCTCTGAGGAAACCCTAGCTCCACGCAAAAGGCGAGTGCAGAAAACGTACAAGTCTGCTAAAGCTACTCAGAGAAATCTTCAACGCAGAAGCGAGATCAAGTCAACGCGACCCTCGCTAGAGCAACAAACAAGCAGCTTACGCAGTCAACAAGTGCACAAACACACCGCCTGCTAAAGCAAAACATCTCAGTCGACGCAGCCAACAAGTGCACAAACGCATCGTCTGCCAAAGCAAAGCAAATCAGCACGCGCAGTCAACAAGTACACAAAACGTACCGCCTGCCGAAGCTACGCAAACCATCACAGCTCACGCAGTCAACAAGTGCATACAACGTACCGTCTGCCAAAGCTACGCAAATATCTCAGCTCACGCAGTCAACAAGTGCATACAACGCACCGCCTGCCAAAGCTACACAAAGAAGTCTTCAACGCTAAAGCAAGATTAAGTCAACGCGACCCTTGCTCACGCAACAAATAAGAAACGTACGCTTATCACTCAAGTCAACGTGAAATACGCGTCCATCTGCTACGTAGTAGAATCAGAGGAAGAATAGAGATTGTACACAAAACTTTCTAAAATCAAATCAATAAAATCATTTGTCCTTTATTTTGTATTCGTACGAAATATTGTGTTTACAAGATTATATCATTTCGTCTTACTAAAAGATGTAATGATGTATGTCATTCTAAAACCTTTCATCTTTGTGTGGTATATAAAAATATATAAAAATAGAAAAAGTTATACGAGGATAATTAATTTTATATAGAGCAAAGGAAATCACCTCTTTCATTCATTTAATTATTTAATGGACAAGATTTGATGTAAAAACCCACTAATCTCAATCGTCATTTGTGCTTTGCGTAAATTTATCCCCATAATTAATTTAAACATAAATTTAATCACAGTCCTTTAAGTAAATCAAAATCAATGTTTATGATCTTGTCTCACAAATTTTTTTTGGCTCTATGTAATAAAAATATGAAATTTATATGTCAAGTATATACTAATGGAATTGGACATCTATTTTATTTTCTAGTGAACGTTTCTTTTTTGATGTCCCAAAATATATTTCACATTTTCATAAATGAATATTTTTATTTTTCTTATCATTCTAACGTTAATTTCTATCTCATCTTTTATTATCATACTTTTTAACTTTTTTCGTCATTTATTATCGTTAAATCATTTGTTTTTTCAATTATCTCTTACAAACTTTCTTCATTTATTACATTTTCATATTCACTTTTTTCATATCTCAATACCAATTCCAATCATCTCTAATAGTAATTAAAAAAGGAAGGAATATGAAACAACCACAACATGTTTAGTCAACTACAGATGATCAGTCCAACACAAGCTTCATTCAAACTCTACTCCAATTTCAGGCACCCTGGAACAAACCAATTAACGACTCCCTACTCCCACGTCATGCTCCTCTCATATACACGCCACACCCTTTCATCCCAAACCCGACCCGGACCCGGACCCCGACCCGGACCTGTATTACAATCCTCTCATAAAACATCAGCTCGGGTGGATCCTTCTTACTCTGCAATCACTCAGCCCAATCAATCGGACACACAATCCCACGACCGACCCAAATATGTTTGAGCCGTCACCCTCCCTCATGTTACTAATTCTGCGTTTATGCATCAGGTGTTAAAACGGGCGATAGGATGGGTAACGGGTAAATAATGGATATCAGGTAAACGAATGTTTACTGGTTAGACCCATTCAATAAAAGAGTTAAACAAGTATTAATGGGTAGCGAATTATCTGTTAAAATCCGTTTGCCCGTTAATACTTCTTTACACCCGTTAATACTCGCTTACTCCTTAACACCCGTTAATACTCGCTTACTCCTTAACACCCATTAATACTCGCTTAATCCTTAACACCCGTTAATTCTCGCTTACTCCTTAACACCTGTTAATACTCGCTTAGTCCTTAACACCTGTTAATACTCGTTTAGTCCACTCTTTTACTCATTTAGAGCAAAAATATCATTTTCGTCAGCTGATGTAGAGGCAAACTGATATAAGGTGAAGTTGAGGACCATATTTAAGTTATAGAAATTCTGACTTGTTTCATTGAAAGCTTTAAATAATGTGCTCTCTAAGACATCTTCTATATTTAGTTCTTTCACACTTGAAAAAATTGTGACTAAAAAATTAACAGAAATGAGTACGATTTTATCGGTTAATAAATAATAAAACATAGATATAAATTGACATTTTTTTCAAATAACCAATCTAAACACAATAATGCTGTCACGGTTTTAGATAGTAATAAGCTGTGATACTGATCATCAGTGTATCGTCAAACAACCAAGAAAAAATGGGATACCTAAATTGTTCTGCTTTCCATCAATTAAGTATATTAATATTCGCTATTCTATCCAATTTTTGTTCCTCCTCCATGTAACAACATATTTCATTTTTCATACTCGAACTAGTATCTTTGTTGTATGCAACATCAAAACACTGCAAAAATAAATAAAGATTATATAAATACTTCTTTTGTTAATCTACTTGAATAAAGAAGATCATTTGTACATGTAATAAAATGTTACTTGAAAGAGCAATTCTCCCTCACTTGCACCACATAACTAATTAATTTTCTCAGACCATCATTCCAAATATATGCATCAAGAATCATTGTCGTATAGTAAATTATAAGCACACTCTACAAACTTTAACTTATAATGAGGATCCACCACAATGACAATATCAAAAATCAAATTACAATCTAACTAACATTTGTCAAACTTGGAGCTCCCAATATTTCCCATTTGCTTCGTTCACACTTTCGTGTACTTAGCTGTCTGAATTGGATGTTGAATCTTAATTTTTTTAGGAAAACCAAGTTAGCAGTGACGTACTTGCTTCTAGAAAATAAGATGTAACCTCATAGCACTTCCCAAAATATTTGAGTGTCATAATAATATGTTCTCATTCTTCTACTGTAGGTAACTAAAGCATATTGTCTAATAACTTGTCTAAAATATAGTGCATTCTCAAGTAAATGATATGTCGAGTTCCACCTATAAGAGACATCTAGCCTTAAAACTCTTCTTTTTCCCTTTAATTCAACGTGTTGAACACATTACGAGAATTTGTGCTTCCTTTGACATAGATACTTTAATGTACTTGAGACATTCTCGAACTGTTGTCAGAAAATCATCAATAAATTTGGATAAATTATCCTTCTAACAAAAAAAGCTCTCGAAAGTTCAATTGTCTTAAAATTTTCCATGAATAAATCATTTTAACTCCATATATCCACAAAGCTAGACGGTAAGTCATACTTTACCAAAGCTTCGATAGTCAACTCACAAAATCTATCATGGATTGCATGCAGATGCTTTACCAAAGCTTCGCTAGGCGAATTCATCTTTTTTGGTGGACTCGTGAATCTCACTTTACATCTATTGATTGCATTTCATTAATGACTAAATTGATGTGCAATGTCATGTGCAAACCATGTGTAACTCACATGTCTCATTAATGTGTTGACAGAATCTCGTCCATTGATAAAATACAATTAACGAATGCAAAATAAATTTATAATTCCACAAATAAAACGGATCTACATGAATAAAACTCAATATATATATATATAGGAAATCCCTCTGGTGGATCCACTACTATTTGGTGGATCCATGAGTCCAACTATTACCCATTGGATGGTTTAAGATCAATGGTTAGCAATGGTCAACTATTAGTCCAACTAAAGGGTAATATGGGAATAGTTAGGATTTTAGTTAGTTTAGTTAGCATTTAATGCATGATTAGATGTCTTCATTTAATGCAATGTGATGTTTTGAACCCTCTCTCCTTAATCAACCCTTCTCTCATTTTCATAATGTCATTTTTTTCATTCCCTCTACCATTTTCATACCTCAAGCTTTTAGAATTTCAAGTTTTATCATAATCTCCTTAATCAACTCCGACCCATATTCTCAATCCATCTCAACCTATTCTCACCCGTTTACTTGTAAACCCATCTCAATCCATCTCAACTCATACTCAACCGAACAATCACCATCACCTGTTTTTAGAATTTAATGGATAATGACGAAAGTGTTTCTCAAGAGATTTCAAGTTTTGCAAAGTACCATACGCGAGATCAATGCGAAGACCATGTTTTGGGTGGGAATCAATGCGAAACTGTGTTGGGATCGCCAGCCGGCGGCGCACCAGAACAAGGTGATGGTTTCTGCATTTTAACTGTTGCACCTCACATGTGCACCTTACAATTGCACCTCGTAGTTGCATCTCATAGTTGCATTTTTTGTCCACTTGCACTTCAGCATGCTATCGTCCCTGTGTTGTGTTGTATTGCATTATTTTGAACAAAAATGTTGGTAATAGTGACCATTTTCATAATCTCAACCCATTCTAACCCGTTTGTAAACCAAATAATCCCACTCTCAACTGCATTTTAACTGTTGCACCTCACATGTGCACCCTACAATTGCACTTTGTAGTTGCATCCTATAGTTGTATTTTTTTTCCTACTTGCACTTCAGCATGCAGTCGTCCCTGTGTTGTGTTGCATTGCATTATTTTGAACAAAAATGATATGCTTCAGTATCATTTTACCTAAATTGGGTTCTATTCGCAGTTGGAAATCGCAATTGTATGATAACGGATGATTCTCATTGTTTAGTGACTACATCGCCGAATGGGGCAACATATTGGACTCAATGCAATGATCAATGCGAAGACCATGTTTTGGGTGGGAATCAATGCGAAGACCATGATTTTAGTTATCGCATTTCATTGTTGCATTTCACATGTGCATTTCACACATGCATTTTGATCTTGCATTTTGCAGTTGCATTTTAGAGTTGCATTAAAGCTACAATTGTGTTCCATGTTCATTGTATTGCTATTTTTGTATCTCCCTATATTTAAAATGCAAGACCTGGTATTGACGGTTACGGATTGAAGCCACAAATTCTTCCAAAAATACCCTTTTAGATAAAATTAAATATTGAGATAACTGAAAACAAAATAAAAACTGCAAAACAATTTTACATCACGACTGGATTCACATCACACCCATTCGTACTCTGCTCCCTTTTGGGTCGCTTTTGAGTCCCTTATTCCGGTCAAAATCCAGCTTGGTATCGCTGGTTTTTTTTGCTTTCGTCTCCATATTATTAAATCAATTTAATACATTTTTGGAAGTCAATTGTCTAATATTTAATTTTTTAGAAATACATATTGAAAATCATGTCGAGTGGAGATCAAATCTTGATTGCTGATGCCGCAGTGGATTTTCGTTCTACAAATGAGGTTTGAATCTTTCTTACAACTCCTTTATGGGTGAATTGATTGTGAGATTTATTAGGTTTCAATTAGTGAAAGTTGATTCTGTTATGAATTATGATAGAGTTTTGAATTTAGATTGTTTTATTTGGGGATTAATGTAGATCTCATTGATCATGTTATTTTGAAGGGTTAATTACAGAAAACCACCCCTATAATAGGGGTAATTACAGAAAACCACCCGTATAATGACTATTTGCAGAAAACCACCCTTATAACGTGCTCCGTTAGCACTTTACCACCATTTGACTTTACCGTTAGAAAAAAAATTAAAAAAAATTATAAAAAAATTAAAAAAATTAAAAAAATTAAAAAAATTAAAAAAATTAAAAAAATTAAAAAAAAATTAAAAAAATTAAAAAAATTAAAAAATTAAAAAATTAAAAATTAAAAAATTACAAAAAAATTAAAAAAATTAAAAAAAATTAAAAAATTTAAAAAATTAAAAAAATTAAAAAATTAAAAAAAATTAAAAAAAATTAAAAAATTAAAAAATGTAATATATTTCATGAAATGTAATTTGTTGTTGTGCGAATCAAAATATTTGTAGATCAATCTAAAATAAAATTTATATAATACAACCTGATGAAGATGATAGCGGTGAGATAGGCAGAGGCCAAAGGTATGGAATTTCCTGCAGCTTTCTCTATTTTGAGACAGAAGTTATCTTTAGTCTCACAGAAGGCTTTTACTCATACGAAATTAGTACAATTAGATATTCGTTTGTCTATTATTTTTTATTTATTTCATGTACTCATATGTAATAATATTATATACTCTATTGACTTTTAATTTTAATCCCTAAACCCTAAAATTATATACTCTATATACTCTATTTTGATTTGAGAAATAACACATTAGTTACATCATTTCATGAACTAATTTTTTTAATTTTTTAATTTTTTTAATTTTTTTAATTTTTTTAATTTTTTTAATTTTTTTTAATTTTTTTAATTTTATTTTTTTAATTTTTTTAATTTTTTTAATTTTTTTTAATTTTTTAATTTTTTTAATTTTTTTAATTTTTTTAATTTTTTAATTTTTTTAATTTTTTTAATTTTTTAATTTTTTTTAATTTTTTTAATTTTTTTTAATTTTTTTTAATTTTTTTTAATTTTTTTTAATTTTTTTAATTTTTTTAATTTTTTTTAATTTTTTTTAATTTTTTTTAATTTTTTTAATTTTTTTAATTTTTTTTTTTTTTTTTTTTTTAATTTTTTTTAATTTTTTTTAATTTTTTTTTTTTAATTTTTTTTTTTTTTTAATTTTTTTTAACGATTCATGTAACGGAATAGTGACGAGGTGGTGAAATGCTAACGGAGCACGTTATAAGGGTGGTTTTCTGCAAATAGTCATTATACGGGTGGTTTTCTGTAATTACCCCTATTATAGGGGTGGTTTTCTGTAATTAACCCTATTTTGAATTATGATGAAAATTTTCTTTTCTTTTTGAGTTTGAATTATTTTAAGGGTTTTTTAGCGAAAACCACCCGCCCAATAGGGCAATTTGAGACAAACCACCCCTCCAATTTTTTTTTAAAAATAACCACCCCTTAATTGTAACGGTACTCAATCATGCCACCCCTTGCACTGTTCCGGCGTTGACTATCATTAAACCCGCCGTTGACTCATCTGAATTTTAATTAAATTTCAAAATAAATCTTAATTAAATTAATTAATTACTAATCTAATCACATCATTCATATAAATAAAACTGCATATTATATTATTAAATAAAAAATATTAATAAAATAAACTAAGCTAAATTTTTATAATAATATAAAATAAAGAATTTAATATCAATCAAAATTTATATTAATTGATAAGTTTTAAATTGTGGTATGGTTCGGTTATGGTCCAAAATTATGACAATTATAATTATTATATATAAATAAAATAAAAATTATATTATTAAATAAAACAAAAAATATTAATAAATTAAATAAACTAAGCTAAAAATATTACAGTAATAAAAAATAAAATAATTTAACATCAACCAAATTTAAATTAATTCATAAGTTTAAATTTAAATTATAAAAAAGGACCCAAAAATTATAAGAGTAATCATAATTATATGTGAATAAAAAGATAAATTATAATGTTACTAAAAATATTACTATAAAAAATTAACTAAACTAAACAAAAAATGTTATATAAATATATAAATAAAATATAATTCGGAATATAATGTTAATAAGATTTTAAAATTTATAATTATAAAACTGATTTGGCTACATTCCCAACGATATACAAATAATAATATTTTAAAATATTTAGTTGAACATAAACATGTAATTATAAAAATTAAAACATAATATTGCACGGTTCTGCTTTTTAGAAATTGTCATTTAGATGGATGATGTGATTAGATTAGTAATTAATTAATTTAGTTAAGATTTATTTTGAAATTTAATTAAAATTTAGATGAGTCAACGGCGGGTTTAATGATAGTCAACGCCGGAACAGTGCAAGGGGTGTCATGATTGAGTACCGTTACAATTAAGGGGTGGTTATTTTAAAAAAAAGTTGGAGGGGTGGTTTGTCTCAAATTGCCCTATTGAGCGGGTGGTTTTCGCTAAAAAACCCTTATTTTAATTTGGGAATTCGGATCCTCTCCCCAAACTCCACTATCAATTTTTTATTAGACTTGCTTTTCTTATTTTCTTTCCTGAGATTGAGATATATATTAGCTTGATCATTATAAATAACGTTTTTATTTTTTCTTATCTTATTTGATACAATAACCTTTTTATCTAATGCGTTGAATTGGGAATTTTGAATACTATTTACAAGAGATTTTAAATTGTGTTAAATTAAGAAATGTGCCTGAGAGACTGAAATATCCTTTATTTTTTATTTGGAAAAGGGGATGAATCCACATTTAGATTAGACAGCATAATATACAATATATATATACAAAATTCAAGTATTATTCTACTTTTAATTACAAGTTTATGAGTAATAGTTTGTTTTATAATGATATGTCAGTTTATTTACCTCATGATCAAAATATTTTAACAAAACTTTATAAAACATTTTATGAAAATGCACAGGTTAGACTGTGCTACTGAGTACTAGTAAATTTAATATGCTTCCGTACTTATAAGTTGGCTAAATAGATGGCTGGTGGACGTTCAGAGCAATATGCTGATGCAAAACCATTAGAAATTGTATTTTACTTGCAAATCACATTTTGATGAATTTAATTTTGATAAATGAACTTTTTGATGAAAACATTGTAATTTCCTTGTATGTCGCGATAATCTAATTGATTTCCCTTTCGAATATGCAAATTGAAAATGCAACTATAAAATGCAAATTACAAATGCAAAATCAATGTTGAACATACGTTTTGTTGTACGCTGGTATCTGTGTTGTAAAAGACACCACAGTAACAATGCAAGTGTTAAATGTAAAGCTCAGTTTTTGATTCATACTTGCATTGTTATTCTGCGACCCAAAAACAAATACAACAGAAAAGTGCAACAACAAGGTGCATCATAAAAGTGCAACAACAAGGTGCAACAGAGAACTGCAATAACAAGGTGCAACAGAGAAGTGCAACAACAAGGTCGATAAGTTATATGTTCCAAATGTTAACTCAAATGCCCAATTCGCTAAAATACATCCGCACTGATAACACGATTCTCAAGAAGACACATCCGCACTGCCATCACAACCTACTCACAAACAAAATCCAAATAAATCAAGAAGACACATTTAAATAAAAAAATAAACTGAAATTGTAAATAATCCAACAACAAAAACTGATATTAGATCATTTGGCGAACCTCTAATCCAAGAAGCTCTGACAATCTTGGCACAAGTGGCTTCAAGCTGTACTTAGGAGTGACACCTTTTGGACGCCCCTGAAACACAATACAGTGCATCCAAAAACATGGAGTCAGCCCCAACTACTCAAAAAGAACCAACATCAAAGTTACTACAAAAACCATGTCAAGCTTCAACTAAAAGGTGCAATAACTAGGTGCAACAACAAGGTGCAACAACAAAGTGCAATAACAAGGTTCAACTTAAAGGTGCAACAATAACGGCAAGCTTCCATATGTTCAGTCATAATGCCCAGTTCGCCAAATACATCCCTACTGATAACACGGATCCGGTTTCTAAGTTACATGTTCAGAATTCTACCATTGGCTCTAAAATATCACATGCAAACTTATTAAAAATAAAATCCAGTCTTGCAAAGGTAAAACCATGAGAGTAAAGATCACATACAGTAACAATGCACTCTGCACTAATCCACAGTACTTAGAAACAAAGCTATAACCTTTACCAACTAACACAATCAGGTCAGACTAAAGGCACAGAGATTTATAAGCAAAAGAGAGAAAACAACATTTGTGAATATGAAGTCGAAATGTCACACAGACATCAACAACCCCCAAAAGGTATCCACCACACAAAATCACAGCAAATTATCAAAAAGGCCTCGTTCATGACCAACACATGTTCACAAACAACTCAAGGAAAGACACACTCGATGAAAACCCCAAAAAATAGTAAGTAAGAAGGGAGGGATTAGGTCGGTAGGTTAAAAGAGAGACCTTTTCACAACCAGGAGTGCATTCGCAAGTGGTTTGAGTTTGTTTTCGGATCCGGGTGGGCGTCCTTTGGGCCGTCTTTGGACTTCAATTGAGGCTCCATCGTTGATATTGATATTTAGGGTCCGGTTGGGAATTGGAATGGGTCGGGTTTGTTGGTGTTACGGCGGCGCCACCGCTGCTGCTTCCGTCATCAACATCTCGGGAGATGACTAGGAAGGGAAATGGCTATTCCATCACCAAAGACATCAACTTTCAAAAAGCCGATCCCGATCTCCATCATCTACCGTCTCGAGTTGATCCAGATTCAGATCTCGATCTTCATCTATCTCAATCTACCGTCTCGAGTGGATCCAGATCCCGATCTCCATCTCCATCATCTACCGTCTCAAGTGGACGTCGCCTCTTCTCTGCAATTCGAAAATGGGTATTGCAAAATGAAATCCTCGAGGAATGAAATTCAGATGGATGACAGCTTTGAGTGAGCAAAATTCAGATGGATGACAGCTTTGAGTGAGCAACTCACAATTCAAATTAGATTAGATTAATTGACTAAAATACCCTTTCAACCATCCACACATCCAAACCCCTAGTTACAAATTAACCAAACTAAAATTATTACACTAGACACATGTCAGTCTAATAATCCATCTTTATTTCAAATGGGTGGCTGAGATGGGGACTCATGGATCCACCAAATAGTAGTAAATCTACCAGAGACGCCCTCTATATATATACATAGATATTGTCCAGAACATCATGGATTTTTAAGGAGGTTGTTCCCCACACTTTAGCTCATCGATTTTATGTAGGAATTTTTGTTGAAATCATTCGCAAGTATCTATACTATATATTAAACATAAATGATGGTAGTAATAAGATCAAGAAGGATGATAAGTATTTGTAAGACAGGACATTAATTTAACTGTTGATTTGATTAATCTGACGGTTGAGATTAAATTTGATATTTAATTAATTAGACGGTTGCATTTGCAAAAAATACGGACGATTGAATTTGACGATTATTTTTAGTTCAAATCTCATCCGTTAGATTGTAATAATCAACGATTAATATTGTGTCTCACCGTCTTACTAATAGTACTAATAATTATTCGTACTCCTTGAATTTTTCTCAAAGATGTTATAAGCACTTAGATTTTAAAGCCATTTTTAATACCACCCCTGATTATTTTGCTATTTACTTAAATTTATTTCGAATATATAACTATATTATAAGTTTCAATAGTATAATATATATCAACTAATATGCACATATAAATGTGCAGGAAATTACTAGTTTAGTTAAAATGGCAATCATTTCTAAGACTTTCACGCTTAAATGGAAGTTCGTAGTAGAGCAATTCAAATAAGGGACCATACTATCTTTTTGATGTTTACAACAAAACTATGTGGAGAAAGACAACAATATCGCAGTTCACAAACCTAACTATACTAAACTGGATCATCTTCCTTGTCACTGAAGTCAAAGGAAATATCCAATACTATTAAATGAACAATACATCTCATCTTTTCTCACAAATGTTCTCCTATAAAGCATTTGCATAGAGATCTCTAGTGCTAGTGGAAAAAAATATTACTTTGAAAAATCTTCATCTGTCAAGCGACAACTGAGCTTTCATTCCTGTTCAACAATTGAATATCAATTACCAAGTACAATCTTATAAGGAATGAGAGACTGTATTCTAGTGAAAAGGCTTAATTGAGCGCGATTGTTACCACACCTGAGCTAGTTTGATATCTATACAAAGGTTGTACATAAATAGACATAGAAATATTATGGCTTTGTTTGTAAATGAGCATTTGCTCTTGTATCGGTCTGGATCAAAATATACATCAATCTATACTGTTCCTGTTTAATGCATTGGAGCAAGGAAAGACTAGTAACAAAGAGAAAACACTGACAAACATTTCCAATAAAAGACGGCAAATGATTAAGAAGTTCCTGCTGGAAAACCAAGCATATGCATCTTCGAATCATGTGATGCAAAACTGCTAACACTATAAAGACGTTGTTTATTATATTTCTCACACTCAATCCCTTCCTCTCGTTTGATTCGTGTTTCAATCCACAACGAAGCAATCAAAAACTACTTTTCCCCTAATTCCCAAATTATCAATGCGTGGAGATGGTTTCTGTGATCAAGACAATTTCCTTTTCATTTATTACGAACATGCAGAGCAACTCCTATCATTTAAGATACCTCCATTTTAAGGGTTCAACATCATGACCTACCTAACAAAAACATGTATTTTATATCTCCACACATATCCATTCACATTTCAAATTTGTAACCAAATGTGATAGTCTCAATCATAACAAAATGATTATATACATCTATTGGTTATTTACTATAGCCCTAAAAAAGTTGGACAAAAAGAGCAGTCCCTGACACTCCAATCAATTCATCTCAACATCAACATGAAGCCACCTCAACAATACTTCACATTTAGGTGACCCACAATTCTATAGGATTATTGGTATGAAAATGTTAACAATACAACACAAAATCCGTAGTCAAACAAACCCAAATACAAAAACCAAGTTAGTCAAACAAATGCATACCTTGCTTGTATTCCCACACCAAGGTAGTTGAGCTGCAATTAATCTACAAGCCACCCTCATTAATCCAAGTCCACCATTCGCATCTTTTGGGCGGCCATCTCACAAATTCACTCCATTCCGCCACCTCCATTCAAGATACCTATTTATTAAACAATGTTCAACACCAAGTTAGCTCATCTTCTACATCTGTTCCTGCCTAATCTCCCCACCTTTTAAACTATTGTAACCCTCATTGACACAAACCCACAAGCAAAGATCGAAACTTTACGATGGAAACAGATAGAATCGACGTGAAGAATGAGCGTCTGACCGCTGAAATGGCGTTTAGAGATGACAATTCATCAGCCATCATCAAAATCCGTCGCAAGCTGCCTGATTTTCTACAGTCCGTCAAGCTAAAATACGTGAAATTGGGATATGGGTATTCCGTTAACTACGCTACTATTTTACTTTTCCTCGTTGTAGTGCCGGTTTTCGTAGCGACGGCGGTCCAATTCGGCGTCAGGTTTGATAAGCTTTCTTCAGACAGCTGGACGAGGAAGGAGACCCTTTTAGAATCCTCAACTGGGCTTGCTGGTTCGGCCGTTGTTTTGTTCTTATTGGGCTTTTATTGGGCCAAACGGCCCAGATCGATTTATCTAGTCGACTTTGCTTGCTATAAACCGAGTGATGATTTGAAAATGTCGGTTCAATCGTTCATCAACATGACTGAAGAGAACGGTTCGTTCGCACCGGAAACAATTCACTTTCAAAACCGGATTTCGACTCGGTCCGGTTTAGGTGACGAGACTTATTTACCGAAAGGAATCACGGCCCGACCACCGAATCTAACTATGGCTGAGGCTCGGTCCGAAGCGGAGTTAGTCATGTTCGGTTCAATTGATGATTTATTAGCCAAAACCGGTGTTAAACCGAGCGAGATTGGGATTTTGATTGTGAATTGTAGTTTGTTCTGTCCAACACCTTCCTTGTCAGCTATGATCGTCAACCATTACAAACTGAAGCCGGACATTATCAGTTACAATCTCGGCGGAATGGGATGCAGTGCCGGGCTGATATCAATCGACTTAGCCAAGAATTTACTAAAAGCAAACCCAAACACGTATGCAGTCGTCGTAAGCACAGAGAACATTACATTAAATTGGTACTTTGGAAATGATAAATCAATGCTCTTGTGTAACTGTATTTTCCGGATGGGGTGTGGCGCAGTGCTCTTATCGAACCGGTCATCAGACCGCTCTCGGTCGAAATATGAATTAGTTCATACGGTTCGAACCCATAAGGGCGCAGATGATAAATGCTACAATTGCGTGTATCAACGTGAAGATGATCAAGGGACTGTAGGAGTGTCATTAGCTAGAGAACTAATGGCAGTTGCGGGCGAAGCGTTGAAAAGTAACATTACGACGCTTGGACCGCTAGTTCTACCGTTCTCTGAACAGTTCATATTTTTTACCACATTGATGAAGAGGAAATTTTTCAAGGCAAAAATTAGACCGTATATACCGGATTTCAAGCTGGCATTCGAACATTTCTGTATTCATGCGGGTGGACGGGCTGTTCTGGATGAGATCCAGAAGAATTTGAGCCTGAGCCAGTGGCACATGGAGCCATCGAGGATGACTTTGCATAGGTTTGGAAACACATCGAGCAGCTCATTGTGGTACGAGTTGGCTTATACAGAGGCAAAGGGCCGAGTCAAGAAAGGAGATCGAGTTTGGCAGATAGCTTTCGGATCAGGGTTTAAATGTAACAGTGCAGTTTGGCGGGCTTTAAAGAGTGTTCCTTCAGGTGGAGATGTTGGAAATCCTTGGGTTGACTGCGTTGACCGGTATCCTGTCAAAGTTGTGGAGGCGTGATTTTAACATTCCATTCTTCATTTTTAAAGGATTGCTGTAACTTGTATCTTTAAATGTAATATGTTTCATTTATTTATGTAAACAAACATGATTTACAAATTTGTTCACATAATTTTTCTTTTCATTCAAATCCAACATGAATTTTTCTAAGAACATTTTGCAGTTTTGTGTTGCTAACTGATTTGGTAGCGGAATCAGAATATGAATTATTAGGTGAGAGTAAATTATAAAATGTACGAATTTTGAAAATCAAATCAATAACAAGAATAAATCAGAAATTATTTTTGAAACTTTTCTTACATTGGATCCAACCGCCCCGTATCTATTGCAAATTCAACTGTCAAATTAAATAATCATTAATTTTTTTCTTAACAGTCAAATTGATCAAATCAATGATTCTAAAATTCTTTGGACTTACAAAAATTTAATGTCCGACAAGATTATAACCTTATAATTATAAATTCTAATATTTGGAAGTTGTATTATTATACGATTGAAATAATCAATTTATCAAATAATTCAACAATTTACATAATTATAACTTGATGTATAAAGAATTTATATAATAATTTTTGCTAATATATAACTATAGGGAAGAGTTCAAGAGGGACGACATAAATTTTGTAAGACGGAAGGACATCATCTCAACCATTGATTTCTATTCATCTAACGATTGATATTGATAACCGTCAATCCCAACCGCCCGTGTATTTTTCCAACCGCCCAATTAATTAAAAACTAATTTTAATCTCAACTGTTATATTAATTAAAACCAACGGTTGAGATGATGTCTCTATGTCTTACAAAAATTTAATGTTCTTCTAGATCCTAACTCTATAATTATAATCATTAGTTTGTGTTTAATAGAATTTATATAATGAGTAGGCAAATTTAGGGATTGTATCACGAAAGACGATCAATATTTGTAAGACAAGAAGACATGATCTCAACCGTTGATTTGATTAAACCAATGGTTGAGATTAAAGTTGTTTTTAGTTAATTAGGCGGTTGAATTTCCAATAAAACATGGTCGGTTAGATTTGACGTCTATTTTTGATTAATTCTCGTCCATTGAATTATATGTAATCAGCGTTTCAGATCATGTCTCACTGTTTTACAAAAGATCACATGTCCTCCTTAAACCTTTTTCCTGTAAATTAATATTGTATCTAATTTATATTTTATATTATTCCATTCTCATTATATAGATAAAATTTTCATTAAAATTATTTGCTTTTATAAACTAAAAATTGAGATACTTTTTGTCTTGAATTGAAAATTGAGATAGGGTGATACTTAAAATGAAATGCCACAATAGTCCGGCATGCCTTTCATAATTAATCCTAAAAGAAACTATATGCATATGTTTTGAACTTGTAAATCAAATTTTATAATCTTAGAATGTTTTAAAGAAGTGATGTAACGTTGAATGTAATTTATAATACATGCAGTACATTAACTGCAAATGATAAATAAATTAAATTATAATAATTATATATGTAAAACAACAAATGAATATTGCTTAAATGAAATGAAAGAAAACAAATATATATTGAAGAAATTCTGAATATAAAAATTATCTGTCTTTGTTTTAAACTTGTAAATAATTTATAATTAATATATGTATTAACTACCCACGAGCTACTATGGTAATCATGAGCTGCCGGATGTTGGTAGTTTGGGAAGAAGACGATGCGGAGGAGTTCATTTTCATAAATGTTGTACTGAAGTTATTGAATGTAGGAATTGTAAGAAATTATCGGCGAACTGATATCTATTTAGACAATTAGATTTCGCATTTGAGGATTGCTCAGTGTTGAATATCCGTAATAAGCTGCGTCGAGTCATGTTGGAGTGAAGTCATTTTTTGTTCGATGACATCAGTGATGGTTGAGATGAATATTGAAGGGGTCGTCAGGGTGGGGTAGAAGTGTCAATGGAGAATGACAATGATCAGCGTGCAGTGTTAAATGATGATGATATTGTGTACCAAGTTGGGCAGGAGAGCTGCTAGGAGACCCATTACTAAGTCAGATGATCTTGACATGACAGTTAGTCAGTCAATGGAGGTGTATCCTGATGCTAGTGTGCCGGTCAGTGAAGCGCCCATTGCAAGACTAGGGAAGGTGGTTCATAAAGGTGAAGAAAAGGCTAACATTTGCCACATAATTTGATACGAAGATGGACATGGGAAATTCGCGTGAATTCCGTGATTGCATGAGTTTCACAACAGGTAGTGACCAGGCTTAAAGCAAGCGCTTCTTTTCCTCTCTACAGGTTTATAATATAGTAAATCGTTCATATTTGTTTACAAGTATCGCAAACACTTATGTCTACGATTTTATATTTGAACACTCGAAATGGGGAAAATTATCTAAAATATTACATTTGAGTTTAGGTATTTAATTTCAAAAATATCTCCTTTTTAAGATTCTACTGTTTCAAACCGGAGGATCTCTGTGCAGAAAAACTGACATGGCATTTTGATACAATGTCTGCGTAAAAACGATGCATTTTAAAATATTTAGAGATCAACCGTGGGAACACCTAAATTTAGGGATCCCGTTCTTTCAAATCGTGGGAACCCATGTCGCAAAATTAGAATTGGAACTTTTCATTTTTCATTTTATTTAATCTACACATATTTTGCTACTGAATATAATAAGAGAAGAGTAGAATTCAAATATTTTACATAACATTCAAGTCATTACAAATTAAAATGGTAGCTGCCAGGGGCGGAACTAGTGTATTAAGGGGTGGGACCCGTGCCTCCAATAAAATAATATTCATTTCCTAAAAAATACTATATGAATAAATGTTATGAATCAAATTATTATTTTCCTTTAAATTATTAAATTAATTATTTTATTAACTAATTTAAATTTCAAATTCATTAAACATTATTTATCTACTTTAAATTTAACAACAGCTGTATATAATATCCCATTCAATGATTTATTTTTTAAAATATTATATTAATAATTTTAAACTAATGTATACTAACATCATATTGGAGCCTATAAACAACTATTCGTTAAGTTGGGTAATTTCTTATTTTATAGGAATAGGGAAAAGTTTTAGAAGGACAATCAATTTTTAGTGAGACCGCAGGCCACGATCTCATCCGTTAATTTATAATAATTCGACAGATGAGATTTAAAGTTAAAAAAAACCTCCACATGCAACCGCTCCGTGTTTTTCGCAAATTCAACCGTCAAATTTAATAAAACTAACTTTAATCTCAACCGTTTGATCAATCAAATCAACGGTTCTAATTTTGTCCTTCCGTCTTACAATAACATAATGTCTCACATGATCCTAAATTTTACTTAAATTTTAGCCAAGACAGCCTCTACATATATCCCTTCCTGCTTGTGACATATAAGACATGTTTAATAACCGAACTTTATAATTAAAATTTAGATGAACGTAACCCATATTATTCCATACAAGCTTATAATCAAGAAATTTAATCTTATAATCTATTGACTTGATACACACCGTTATGCATATATGATCTTTATTAAGATATTTAAATTTATTATGACAAACATTCAAGTAGATGTGGATGACGAACATCTTCTTCTATGCGGCTTTCAGCTCCACAACTTTTACATCACTAAATGTAAATTGGTGAGCCAGCGAAATACGATTCTGAAACCACCACACATGAACTTCTGCTTGTTGACCGGACTTGTTCTTACAAACTATCATGTCCGTGACACGGCTATCCACTTGATCAAATGCTGCAAATTAAGTATGGAATTATTTTGTTTCGATTTTACTTTTTTACCATCATTCAAACTCGTGGCTTTATATATTGAGTATAAATTCTTTAAAATAATAGCATTTCGACCACAAATCTAATCGATCCATTTAGATGGCTACGACTACGATTGCTCAGCCCATCTAATCCATGCCCGTAACACTGTTGGTTAATTCATGACGAGGTCTCCAATCTTGACTTGGTTGTTATTGCCACTAACAAACACATTTCAAGTCACTGACGAAGATGGAGAATCTGCTTATTTCTTTATTAGCTTCATTCTTATGTAGTGAATCCCAGAATGATAACATATAAATGAGTTATATATAGTTCAATTCATATATTACAGTCAATATGTCAGTTTGTAGTTTTTTTTTCCAGAAAACGATAGCTTATTGTTACTAGTATAAGTTTTCATAATCCGAAAGGTTGATGCAACAAGGACACTCAAACAGACATTATATTTATGTTAACTGACATGTATGTGACACGACCCAAATTGCACATTTGTTGGAGGAGAGTGGCTATGTGATAGGAGACAGCATACCGGAGTAAGCACCAGTTTATTTTCTTCAGAGTCTAGCTAGGTACTGATTGTAGCTTACAAGGCACGATCTTAAACCTTTTGGATTACTGAATCTGTTTTCTGATTTTGGTTGTCAGATGGAAATTCATTTTCTGGTTGAACCCTTCCTGGTTTTACATCTCCTGCTTGTTTAAACTCGGCCAAAGATGCCAGCTCGATGACTGTGTCAGCTGTTCGTTCTATTCTTGCTGCGATTTCCAACACTAGAGTAACAAGGGTGGCAAGTGGGAGGATTTGCATGACTGGAGTTTCCTCAGTTTTTTTGATTTGCTCACCTGTGGAGTTGATTAAAGCCTCAACTGTTGGTGGAAGAGAACAAGCTAGCTGTTGAGGTAAAACTACAGATGCTTTTTGAAGTTCTTGAGCGGCAAAGTTCATCTCTACCACAACGAAGTCTAACTTGGGTGATTTCGTCATCGATTTAACTGTACTTGACAACTCCCTGAGCACATTTGAGGATGCAGAACTCAGCTTCACACAGGCATCCCCAAGCTGATTGCTTATGTGATCAGATGTCTGAAATACAAAATGCATTTTATCTATAAATTAGACAATGTCACTGAAAAGCAATGGTTACCACCATGTCTGTGGTTTATTCTAGTCTTAGAAAGTAATGTGTTCGAATACCTGAACTCCAAAATCAACACAACCAGTCAGAGTTTCGATACAATATGCACAGCTACGTATTGAAGCACCAACTTTGAGATACTGTTTCCATGGATGTCGGAAACTGAAGCGGCCATGGGGAGGTTCCCATCTTGCAATTTGCCTGTGCATGGAAAAAGAGTAGGTCACATGCATGTTCAAATTCTTCGTGGTAGATGCCACAGTATTAGAGAATCAACTTACCATGACATCTTCAGTAGCCTTTGAATTTAGCACACATTTATAGCCTTGCAGTTTTCTTATATGGTCATCATTATCATCTTTGATTGAATCATCATTTTCTCGAAAGTACTCATGTACGCAAACTGATTGTAACATAAAAATGTCGAAATTAGTGCAATTAAAATCAAGCACAAAGGAAAACATTTAGTTCAAGTTAAGAGTTTGAAATACCATCTAACGACTCTGCCAGCTTTTCTAGGTTCTTGTGAATGAGAAGGTGAAGCTCCAAGCCTGCCCAGACAGGACAGACCAACATGCTTATGAGGATGCACAAGGATGTCCCAATGGCTATCGTGGACAGTCTTTCATGAGCCAACTCAAATAATTTTTCGACACGATAACCAGAAACTGAAACTAAGCTAAAAGTCAGGATAAAGATCATGGCGCCATAGTCAAAGCGCGCTTTCACAGATGGTATGAATCTGGAAAAGGTGGCTGCAGAAGCTGTAACAGAAAGAAAGTTATAAATACGTAAAATTAGAGTACACAACGAAAGTAAGCCAGCATGACCATGAGAATAAATTCAAACCTACCAAATATAAAAATAAAGAACCCGAGTATTACAGGCTCAAACTTGGATCCTGATTGTGTGGCAATCCACTGAACACCAAGCGCAAGAAATCCAGCTACACAAGTTGCCACTGTTCTGTTGATAGATTTATTAAGAGTTGCACCTGCAAGGACGGTGTAAACATGGAAGCTCAGTGATAGATATGGAAAAAAGTTTTACTCACAATAAAAAGAGAGCAAATGTGAAAGAATAGTCCTCAAGAGTACTTACCAACAGTGTATTCAAACACTACCACAACTGTCATAACTGCCCAAATAGCATTCCCTCCAACACCATCATACAGAGGTCTCAAATAATAGAAGAATGACACAAAGGTAAGGGCAAGGCCTACTTTGAGGCAATGCATAACCTTTCTAGGCTCACTGGCTCCAATATTCCAAGCCTTCTGAAAAAAGTTCTGGATTCTAGACATGAATCCTACAACCAGATCTTTCAACCCTAACCATATCTTGCAAAACATCCCCACCTTCGGCTCCAAAGTATTTGATGTCCCTCCTACCACAATATTCCATTCTATTTTGCCAGATTCTTCCTTCCCCATTTAAATTGTGAATAGCAATGTTAAAGAGCTCCCAGCAATAGGTCAGTGAACTCTTAATCAAAGGATAAGTAATGAAGTTCTTTTTTGGCAAGGTGCATCAACTCAGTTAACATTTCTAGCATATATATACATGTTCCAGTCCGTACATGAAGGAAAAGACTAAGAAGCTTTTATTAAAATATTTTGCACTATTGTCATGGCCAATGCTTTTAAACTTCTTGAGCTCAATTATTTTGGAGGAAAACAAATGAAGGCTTGATCAAAAAAGGAGGACATCATCTTTTGAGTTTCTTTTCTAACATATTGATTAGCATTGAACCTCAAGTGCTAGTTTCATGTGTCCCTCCTTGTAGCGGCTATACCCATGCATTAAGGAAAACTTCTGTTCTATGAGGTTTAAGGGGAACAGACTCCCATGATAATAAATATTAGAAATAGTACAATATAACATAGGAAAAATATATTGTCACTAAAGTAAACATGAGTGGAAAGAAATAATTTGTTCTACAAGTATTGTGAAATTGAGGTGATTTATTTAAATACAACTGCATTTGTTGAAGCATGGCAACATCCAGGTTATCATGCACGCTGCAGGTGAGATATTGAATACATATTAGTCTGATGCTCGCTAGTCCCTCATCAGCTAGCGGATCTAATTACGTGATTTAAAATTTTCTTCAGAAAACATAGCAAGGGATCGATCTGATTGCTCTCATATGAGCCTTAAAAATAAGAAATTTTAAGTTTATTACAAAAATCATGTATCTCTTCGACAGCAGAACCCTTACCCTTTGTTATTACACATTGTACAACCACTGTGTACCATATAGTTGAATTAAAATATTCACCAATTAGGTCAAGAAGAAAATCTAGTAGCTTTTGTGGACATCTCTTCTTTATGGGACAGTTAACAACTATTCCGAAATGTATGCATATACATATCGTTTGAATTAAAGCCACTTAGCTTACGAATAGATGGATGCCTAGACCCAAACCTTATGATATGAAAAGTTGGTTCAACTATCAAAAGAAACCAAAATACCAAATGTATAAGAACTAACACACCAGATGATAATTAATATTATCATCACATTATGCATACATCACCGTCATGGACCACTTCCATAGTGTTTATGAACCATAAGTAATATTCCAGTAAAACAAAGAACATAACATGAATCTTTCTACAGTTTTATTAGCCCTTTGCTCTTTAGTATTTAAGATACAGTATGCAAGTGACATATATACTATACAATAACTTAACCTTGCCTTTGGCGTGTTTGCAGACAGATATAGATCCTTACTTCTTTTAAATACGGTACCTGAAGTTATCTATGCCGGCTTAAATAAAAAGGAGATGAAACAAAGTGCAACCATAATATGGCATTTAAAAACAGCCGCCTTACCTAATTGAGTACAGCCCCGATTGGTGCATGGAACATTAGTGGATGTAGAGAAAGTATGAAGGAAAATTAATGTTTGTAGTTTCCAAAAAATGAGAAAAACCAATATATAAGCAGTTAAGCACTCACTTTCCAAGGGAAAATCATTTTCTTAAAATATCTAACTCATCTTCTTTCTACCCAATTTTCCACGATCGGAACATAGGGTACGTGAAAAAAACTCATACCAACCACAAGTTCTGATTTCCAGTTACAAAACACAAATCAACATGCGATAATTAATAAAACATTATCGCATATATTATTTCCAGCAATATCTTCAGTATAAAAACTCAGATGACATTCAACCCAGATGAAGATATTCTAAACTAATCAGAAGTCATAAAGAAGTTAAAATTGGAAAAGCAATTTAGGGGTAATGTGTGATGACTTGTGCAAGCATAATCCAACATTATAAATACTTAACCAAGCACTACACCAGCGGTAATGGAGACAGGCTGTATAGATTTTAGGGCCATTGCTTAACTCTGATTCAACGATTCGACAAGATGCACAAAACCCTAATTTTGCAATTCCAGAAAGTTGTAAACTAATTGTTGAATTGAATTAAAAATTGAACATTACCTGCTACCGGTGGCGCAGGTCATACCGATGGGCCCGTCTGAAATTATTTTTCTGATAACGAGAAGGCGGCAATACACGATGTAGGGGCAGTTCATCGCAATACAGTTTCAAACTATAGAGCTGTCAATGGAAGCCGGTTGGAAAGGATTTCAGTACAACCAATTGAAGCGGCAGTAGTTCTTATGATTATAATTATTTAGTAAAACTCAAAATAAAAATTAATGAACTCATGTAGGGTTCGGTAATGAACCGTGTCGGGCCTAATAAGGGTCGAGTATGGTGGGCTTTTAGAATTTTTTGCATATTCTTTAAAAGCCTTAGGGCCAGGTCGTTGAAAATTTTGGAACCCAAGGGTCCCATAGGGCTGGTAAATAATGGGTCTAACGGACCGGATGGGGTCGGCCCTTTGTGACCCTTCTTTTAAGAGTCGGATGAGGTCTAAATATATCAAAAAAATAATATAGTTTTATTAAGTTTTTTATTAATTTGATATATTAATAAATTTGTATAACTTATGTCATACATGATTAATAAATTATGTTAATTAATCATTATCTATTTATATATGATGAATAAAAGTATATTTAATAATATAATTATGATGAGGTAAGGACTAAATAATGGTGGGTAAGGACTGGGTAAGGGTAGGGTCAAAGGGCCGGGTATAAGGGCCGCGTCAGGGTAACAATAACTCATGGTAAAACAACGTAATTTTGAATTAAAACTTTGAGTTTTGGTAAAATTAATGAATTTATGGTAAAATGACATAATTTAAAATTTAAATTTTATAGACGATCTATGATCTCTTTGCATTATAGTAGAATGTTTTTTGGCCAAGTCTTATTGCGCTTCAAAAAGTTTGGCCCCGCTTGAAAAAGCTCGACGAAAAAATTATAAATTTTATAAATATTATATGGGTTAGGATCATGCGAGACATTAAGTTATTGTTAAATGGAAGGACAAAATCAGAGCTATTGATTTGATTAATTAAACGATTGAGATTAAAGTTGATTTTATTAAAATTTGGCAATTGAATTTGCGAAAAACATAGGGCGATTGAATTTGAAGGTTTTTAAAAAATCTCATCCATCGGATTATTATAAATCGAGTTTTAAATCATTTATCTTTAATCGAGTTTGAACAATGTCATACTTGGCTTGATAATGCTCGTTAAAAATTCGTATTAGTGCTCGATTAAAATTTGATAAAATATTCAAATAATATTTTATTTATAACCCGTTTAATATTTATATTAGATTTATTATGTTATTATAAAGAGGAAACGATTTTAAACGAGTGCGTTTTGACTAAACTTGAGTAGTTTTCGAGTCGAGTTCGAGCAGGGTATGTAAACGAGTTCGAGTCTGCAATACTCGCCCATACCCAACTCATTTGCACCCCTACGGCCGGATCCGTTGAACATCCCTCCATCAAAGTAAAAATGTCAAAAGATACCGTTTTATTTCTCACAGAAATTAACATCGCTGCACCGAGTTTTCGGTTGAAAACTAAGGTATGTGCTATAATAAAATTAACTATATTTTGGATTTCAAAGGCTGTATAAAAATGAATAATTTTGTTTAGCACTGACTGAAGTTTATTAGCATCATAATATAATTTGCTATCTATATACTTCCAACAAAATGGATG
Source organism: Sedum album (assembly GCA_006409495.1). Taxonomy (NCBI): domain Eukaryota; kingdom Viridiplantae; phylum Streptophyta; class Magnoliopsida; order Saxifragales; family Crassulaceae; genus Sedum; species Sedum album. The sequence continues at coordinate 66,571 of QZGG01000324.1, read as the reverse complement.
GATAGATAATCCGTTTATTTTAATGGATTAAATGGATGGACGTTAAATAATAATTCATTTATCTGTTTACTATCTGGTTTACTCATTTACCGTTCATGTTTCCATTTATCATCTATTAGTTTACCATTAATTTATCCGTTTATCATAGGTTTATTTATTTATCATCTGTTTATCCATTTAACACTTATCAAATAATCACTATCTAATTGTTTTATTCATGTAAATAATTTATTTTCAGATAACATTATAAGATATTATGATCTTATCTAAATATCATTTTAAAAAAGAAAGAGTTCTAGGACATTATATGTTTTGTAGGATGGAAGGACATCATCTTAATCAATGACTTTTATTCATCTAACATTTGATATTGATAAACATCAATCTCAACTGCTCGTGTATTTTGCAAATTCGAACATATATTTTAATTAATAGTCAATTTAATCACAAACCGTTAGATCAATCATAATCAACGGTTAAAATTATATTCTTATGTCTTACCAAATTTAAATTTAAATGTCTCTCTAGATCCAAATTTAAATACGTTAAATTTTAAAAATCAGACGTATAAAAACATTAGTAATTCTAAATTTTAGAATTAAGATTATAACAAACTGATTTTTTTCTTCAAAATACTACACCATAAAATTGCAAAACAATAAAAATTCTTTTGAAAGCATTGTAAACAAGCCTCAATCATGAAGTTCATTTTTAATTAACATTCAAATCTAACAGCTCATAAAAACAGTTGATCATAAAATGCAAAAAATAACAATAATTTTGAAACTATATTGTAAATGTGTCTTGATCATGCATGCCCATTTATTTGATCAACATTCACATTGAAGACATCTTCTACGAGTTCATATTTAGCTGACGAATCTTCTCTTGAAAAAATATAAATAAGAATCAAACATTTTTCATTCATAATATGACTCTATATAAAAACTTTCATTTCTTTTAAACAAACAATCGCTAACACAAAATGCTTCCATAATTTCGAATAGTATTGAACTGTGGTATTGGTCAATTACCATACCAATACTAGTACTAAATGCAGACTCGAACATCATTTTTGATATATATTTTTTCAATATGTCACAAGCCAAACGAGAAAGAACTGAATACCTAAATTGCTCGCTCTTCTCATCAGTCCAATACGTTGAGCTCCATATTTCAATCCAATTTACTAGTCAAATCATTTCTAATACTTGAACTAGTACCATATGTGTATGAAGAGTTAAAATCCTACAAATGCAAATAACATAGAAATAAATAAAAATCTGTACTAGATAATTTAAAGATGATAATTATTGATACTTGAAATAATGCATCGTCATCTTGTGAGTTTGGATGAGCTTCTTATGCTTGATCTCCTAGCTAATTTTAGTTGACCATTTATCCACATATGCCTCAAATAAGGTGTATAAAGTGTTTTGAAAAGTTACCATACGTGATGAACCTATGTCGTACACTCGTACAGTTTATTATAAGTCAATTCCACAAACTGCATCTTATATTGTGAATCCGTCACCATAGTAGTACCAAGAGTAAAAGTATAATTTGACCAATACTTCTGAAATTTGATGTTCATTTTATTCCATTTCTTTTTCTATATCTTCAATAAAGTCATTCTCTCATCCCTCATGGCTTCCATTTTAAAAACCTGAATATTTAAAACTTTGTGAAAAACAAATTTGAAGTAACACACTTGATCCCTGAGAAGAGGGAAGTCACCTCACAGCTCCAAGGAACTTGGATATCATCCTAATCCTATCCCATACTTGAGAAGTTGGGTAAGTGATAAAGTCTGAATGCGCAAGACATACTGACCAAGGGCTTGGTGATAGTATAGTGCAATACTGAGCATGTAATACATTGAGTTCCACCTCGTGGGGACATCCTATCTTAAAGCTCTCTATTATTACCACTCAATCTCACTTGCTCAACGCACTCATAAAATTTGTGTTTCCTTTCTATAGATCCCTTAATATACTATCACAAACATGATCACCAATAACTTTCAACCCATCTTGTTCAATGAGATTCAATTTATGGGTACAACATCTCAGTGTGAAAACTGTCCATTAAGCAAGAGAAGTTTCCATAAGTTCAACTATGTGTTTAACATATCCACAAATGAGTTATCTGAAAGCATAAAGCCGAGGTGGAACTCAATGTATCACATGCTCAATTTGCATAAAGCCGTATACTGACCAACTTTATATCTTGTGTTAGTTTAATATCAAGAGTTTGAGGTACTGATTTACGGATGCAAATCTAGTGTTGCAACAGCAATTTGCAGCGATCCAAAACTACGTATTTTTTGTAAAAGGGTCATCCAAAACTACGTAGGATTATAGTAAAAAACGTCAAAGTGACGCCGTTTTGACCCTCGCAGCAAATAGTTGCGCTGCACCGGATTTGGATCCCTGATTTAAGTAATAATACGTTGATGCTTAAAAACGTTCAAGCGAACACTATGAAATGTTGATACTCAATCGATCGACTCAATGAATTGTAATTGATAAATGGTATGGTAGTAGCAATCCCAGACTAGACGACGATGCAAAAAGGACATTATTCAATTTATGGATTGATTTTGGCAGGGAGCGAATGACAAAGTATTGTTTTTCAAGAGGGAGACTAGTCGTTAGAGGCACTTAAGATTTCAAAGGCATTTTAAGATTAAGTTCCGGATCGGAATAAGAAGTTTCAAATTTTCATTTGGCGATATTTAGGCCATCTTAGATGAGATGTCTAAATTGGATAATCCGTAGTTGGAGTTATTGCTCCGACGGGCTTGCGTAGTCGAAGATGATGTGTAGTTTGAGGAGTTCACCGCCCGATTGGAATGAGTAGTCCATTCGTTCTTTTGATGCGGCGGTGCATCAAAGTTCGGTTCATATTTAATGGAGATTTTACGATGGAGCAAAAGAGATTGGTGGAGTTGTCCTTAAAATTGGGCGGGTTAGGAAGTCCAATAGAAAATGATGTAGCTTTCTCAGCGGCTGTGACATCTCTAGTGCAAGAGGAGACTATATGGGAGATGCTTACGAAAGATTGATTCTCTTCATTAAGGTTCAGTGTCTTACTTCATTAAGGTTCAGTGTCTTACTTCATTAAGGTGCAATGGTTGTGGCCAAGTCCTTATGCGGCTTGCTGAGTTTGACAAATTGGATAGCCTTAAATCTTTGAGATGGTCTGGTTAGTGGGTCATATTATCGAGGACACATCAGATCTGAATGTTTCCTCGGACGCTGACCTTAACAAACTGGCCAAATAAGGCTAGAAATCAATAAAGGACGGACTAAAAGCACCAAAGTCAGCGCACCTAAGTTCCAGCCACTACCGAGACAATCGAGTAAACGAAGGAGCTGCCCATTACTGGAGTTCGACAACCTTGTAAGGACTCTTCCAACATCCTAAGGAGGTGGTGCACATCAACATTAGGAAAGCCAAGAGTGCCCAGCAATCCGCTGAAAGCAAACGACAGACAAGACTCATTTAAAGACTTTTTAAGATCCCTGAGCATCAAGGTGGTCAAAGGCATTCAAAATGAGGCCATCGAGATGGGTTAAAGAAGGCTCGACCAAACTTTAAATGCGTAAAAGTACCAAAGCCTTCAATGCAAAGAGTTGTTGGAAGGAGGACGACCAGCAATATAAAAGGAGCATGAATTGCCTCATTCTCAACATCCAAATAATATCAAACATGTCTTGAAGAAGTAGCCTTTTGCCTCAGGTCTTTTGGCCAATTATTGAGTACTGCAAGTCTGTTTTAATAGAAGTAGTTTAACCGAATTCTTTCTTAGTTTCCGACAGAATTTATGCCCTTTAAGGGAATTCTCTAGAGAGTCATTTTTTCTAGCCTTTAGCCTATTTGCCATTCAATAACAAAACTTCCGTTGATTTTATCCGTTGTGTCCTTATCAAATTGCTATCAGAGCAATTACAATTCAAGAAAGATGACAAATGCGATACTAAGATAAGAAGTTGAGGGCTTTAAAGTGCAACAATCTAAAATGATCAACAACGTCAACGATTTGAAACGTGACTACCAAAGAGGCCCTCCCCGAAGAAGTTTCCACACCTGGTCGTTGTCCCAATCCAAGTTGCTGCTTCTGTCCAAGCCAAGGAACCTAAGGTCCTTGTTTAGGAGGCACAAGAGCACAAGTTGTTGCCCATGGAAAGCGAGAAAGAGGTGGCTGATGGGATAAGTCAGCCACCAAAGAACGCTATCCACCTATGTTTCTCTTGGTTCCATACGCTGACTCTTTTGATGTCATTCCAAAAGCAGAATATATGCGCTTACTGATCAAAATGATCCTAACCCGGGAGAGTACTCATTCTTCCCACAAGAGGCACATCCAAGAGGAGCTTTCAACTCCCATCTCCCGAAAGAGGACCTAACCCTTAGAGCTCAGTTCAGAGGAGTCAACCGAGCGCATCAACTAAAGAAAGCAAAGGTGCTACTAACCAAACTCAAAAGAGGACCACCAAACATCAACCTTGAGGACAAGATCGTTCTTTGGGGAGCAAACCTGATGCGTCCTCAGGCGCTGGCCTTCACACACTGGTCAAGGACACTTCTAATAAGACTATGACATCAATAAAGGACGGACCAAAAGCACCAACATCAGGGCACTCATGTTCCAATCACTACCGAGACAACTGAGCTCAAACGAAGGAGCTGCCCATTTCGAGAGTTCAGCAGCCTTGCAAGGACTTTAAAGGACCCTTCCAAAATCCTAAGGAGGTCGTACACATCAACATTAGATCAGTGAAGGGTGCCCAACAACCCGCTGAAAGCAAACAACCAACAAGACAACTTACCGAGCAACAAAAGGCAGCAGTACTTCCATCAGTGCCGGTCTTCAATGAATTCAGGTTGCCTTCTTCAAAAGGGAGTCACGACTCATTTAAAGACTTTACAGGATCCCTGAGCATCAAGGTAGTCGGAAGCATTCAAAAGGAGGCCGTCAAGATGGGCAAAATAAGGCTTGACCGAGCATTAAATGCGCATAAGTTACCAAATCCTTTATTGCAAAGAACTGTTGGAATGAGGATGACCAGCAATACTAAAGGAGCACAAATTATCTCATTCTTGAAGAAGTAGCCTTTTTCCTCAGGTCTTTGGCCACTTATCGAGTAGTGTAGGTGATTTAGTTTTACCGAGTTCTTCCTTAGTTTTATGCTGAATTTCTACCCTCTTTTAGATATTTACTTTATTATGGCCTTTGGCCCTATCTCCATTCAATAATAATTTTTTGCAAATTGGTGTGCAGAGCAATTACGATTCTGAGAAGATATTAACAAGGGACTTTTGATGATTAACGACTATGAATTTCAAACGTCAAACTTTTAAAATTAAAATGATATTCTCTCGAATGTCAAAATTTATTGATCCTCTTCGACCCTATTCATACTCATATAGAAATAATTTTTATGGAGCTCATATAATCCGATTGGGTTTTCTAAAAAAATATGATAGATTTCTTGTGTTTCATAAAGGAGAGCAACAAACTAGAGCTGTCAAAATAGCCCAATACCCGTCACCCGCCCAATACCCGTCCACTAAAATAATTGTCCAGAACTGCCCATTTAGATAAATGGGTAAACAGAGTCCATTATCCGTCAACACCCATTTATATCCAGGGTATCCGTTAAGAACCATTAAGACCCGTTAAGAACCATTAAGACCCTTTACTCGCGTACGACACGTTGTTGTTTTCACGAAATATTGCTACCCACGTGTTATCCGATCCACGTGGCACTCACATCCGTCCCCATTCACTCGTTACAGATTAGTTGACCCCAAATACTTATCTCCAAACATTGCTTCAATTTTAATAATTATATTTCAATTGTTCTTGTTATTATATAACTGTAATCTTGATAAATTTAAAAATTAAGAAGATTTAAAAGGGCGGGGCCAGGTTGTATCAAAATAATTTGTTTAATAATTTATTTCAATAACAAACCTTTATAGATTGTAGCTATTTTTGAATTACGCAACATATGTCATTTTAAAAAAGAAATTGTAATTAAATTAATTTTTTTTTAAAATTATAAGAAACAGAAAAAATATAAATAGTTAAACGAGTATAAACGGTTAAACCAAATCAAATAGTATTACTATTTAAGATTAAATTATAAAATAGTATTAAAGATAAATATATAAAAGCGGTTAAACGGGTACAAATGTGTGTAAATGGATAAATGAGTGTAAATGGGTAACGGGCGTAAACGGGCAAACGGGTGTAAACGGATAAATGGGCATAATTGGATAACCCGCTACCCGTTAGTACCCGCCCATTTAACTCATTTAATTAAATGGGTAGGGATGCACATCCGGGTCGACCCGGACCGACCCGACCCGAATTGACCCGGTCCGGGTTGACCCGATGACCCGGGTTTTATTTAATGGGTGACCCGAGGACCGACCCGACCCGTGAAATTCCGGTCCGGTCCCGGTCCGGTCCGGGTCGACCCGGATCATTTTAGTGTAATTTTAAATAAAAATCCGGTCCCGGTCCGGGTCGTGACCCGAAAATTTCTTAAACTTACGACCCGAAGACCGACCCGACCCGAAATATTCCGGTCCGGTCTTGGACCGACCCGAGAAAATCCGGTCCAGTCTGGTCCGGGTTCCCGATCTGGGTCATTTTTGTGCATCCCTATAAATGGGTCTAATGGATAAAACACCCTTTATCCACTACCCATCTAAAACCCGTCCATTACCCGCCCGCCCGCCCATTTTGACACCTCTACAACAAACAAACAGGCATGTCGTGTGTTTTAAACTCAAAGAACCGATGAAACGCAAAGGTACTCCACGAATCTCCGATGATGACGTAATGGTACAACTGCAGTATTCTAGCGGATTCGGTTTCTACCAATGTGGTCAGCTATACCCTAGTACACGTTATTGATCATCATAGTCTGATTTTGTTAGCTGAAATGATCTCTGTAATGCCCTCTTCCTAAAAAATTGAATTCAGAAATTGAAAATTGGATGTGATTGTTGAAATGGATTGCAAAAAGGTGCAGTCATAAGTCATATGTTTGTTTGAGGTCCTCTGTGAATGTTGTAGATTTCTTATGATTATTCCGTTGAATTGAATGTCTCCGTCAGTAAGAATCTGCACTTCATTTGTGAAAGATTTATGAAATTTAGCTTAATTTGCCATTTTGTATCTGCAGTTCTGAATTGAAATCCAGCCCTAGACTGTTTATCAGTAATCAGATTGTAAGAACCTGGTCGTAGCAAAAAGAAAAAAAGAAAAAACCTGGCAACACATCCACCTATAATAGTAAGTAACTGATGACTCCGGCCTTACTGTTTTTCCTTTAGTCTAACTCTGATTTGGTAATTTCCCGTGAGGCTTTTGGACTTGGCAGCATTAAAAGACTGAATTGCAACCTTGTTTGAAATTTGTTAAAACAAGGATAATTGTCGTGTAACCGGTAGGAGCTTACACACAGAAACATCGAATGACCTAAAAGCAAATTTAGGAGGCTAGTTTTTTTGTACCACGGAGTATTGTTGTTTATATATAGATTATTCACTTATCAATGAGAGTATGAGTGTATGACTTGAGCTTGATGTATTCGAATTATTAATTCAATTTCTGATATTAGCTTGATGACACATTTAATTATTTGCAGCAGTTTGAAAGGATGGGTCCTTAGTGTCGATAATGTGCAGACATGCATGTCCATCCAGGGATGACACCCCAGTATTGCATGTAAATACCTGGTCTGAAACTGAATGTTGTTGTGTTAGAACTCCTACTAATTTTATACGTGTGGCCTGTTGCCTACTGCTGATTTGATTTGTAAACACCAAATGCTTGTTCAGTTTAGCATACTTTATTTATTGTTTGCAGATCACGTAGCTGAATCCTATCTGTTTTTGCAGTTGGAGTTTGTTGATGCAACATGCTTGTTTAATAGATGCAGCCAAATCAAACACATTGAGGATGTTAAGTGAAATCCCCTCGTGTAATTGCTTTGTAATATTGCTTACCTAAACATCTGACTCTAGGTTAACTCTCTTGATCTGAATGTGAAATTTGTTGGTGTTTTAGATGTATTTATCATATATTATGTTCGGCCACACATGATAGATGATTGGTACATGAACTAATGCATACACCAATGTGTAAGATCATAGTCTGTCTGGATGAGGACGGGTCCCTTGCTTTAAGGGACGGGTCCTCATGTACCAACGGACGCGTCCCCATGTGTCATAGTCTGCTTGGATGACGGACGGGTCTCCTGCCTCTAGGGACGGGTCCTACGGACGGGTCCCTTGCCTCAAGGGATGGGTCCTCATGCACCAACTGACGGATCGACACGTGTCATTCTCTAGGTGTGATAATTTTATAACTGCTGAACAGTTTATGTAACTGTTGAACAAGTGGGTGTAACCGTTGAACAGTTATGGGACCTGTCCCCATAAACGTGTCCCCACGTGTAACTGCTAAACGTGGCAGTTTTTGGGTAACTGCAAAGACCCTGATATTTATATTGAGAATGACTGAGTTTAGTGGACAATCACATGTGATACACAGAGGTATTGAGATACACAAATATTGATACAACAAAAGACTAAGCAAACGTCATCAACATTCGATCCAAGAGCCTTGATCGGTGTTGGCCGGTTTGTCTTATCTCACTTCAGATTTCGTGTAACCCTAAGGCTTTTGTAAGGGGCGAAATACTGATTTCGGAAAGTGAATACACGATTCAAACCGATATCAAGTTGCCATTTGATCAATCCCCGGAAGCAACAGCAGCAGCACTCTAGGGACCCGTCCTTGGAGAGCACCGGTGCAGGAAGGCCATATCTCCTTCAGACGCACCAGCAACAACAATCGAAATCAGTATTCGGTGATCCATGGCAACTGTTCGTGAGATGGCAAGCAAGATGGAGAAGTTGGACAAGTTCGAGGGAACTGACTTCCGTCGCTGGCAGAAGAAGATGCACTTCCTGCTGACCAATCTGAAGGTGGCGTATGTCCTGTCCACACCCATTCCTGAGGTGGGTGATGATTCTTCAGTGGAGGCTTTGAGGATCAGGAACAAGTGGGAGAACGATGACTACATCTGCAGAGGACACGTCCTCAATGGTATGTCTGACTCCCTATTTGATGTTTATCAAAATGTTGAATCTGCTAAGGAACTTTGGGATTCTCTTGAGTCTAAGTATATGGCAGAGGACGCGTCCAGTGTAAAATTTCTTGTGAGCAATTTTAATGAGTACATGATGGTGGACAGTCGTCCTGTTATGGAACAGTTCCATGAGATACAACGTATCTTGGGGCAGTTCGCCCAACATGACTTGAAGATGGACGAGGCAATCTCGGTGTCCAGTGTCATTGACAAACTGCCTCCTTCGTGGAGGGACTTCAAGAACATGTTGAAGCATAAGAAAGAGAATCTATCTCTTCTTGAGCTTGCTAGCCACTTGCGTATCGAAGATGGTATTCGTGCGCAGGAGAAGGGTAAGAAACCACAGGTTTCTGGCTCTGTCAATGTGACAGAGGAAGGGTCCTCTAAAAGGGACAAGGGGAAGGGTGTTAAACGCCTTCTGACAACACTGACAGTGGACCTAACAAGAAACCGTCCCAACCAGGGAAGGGTGTCAAATGTTGGGGCTGTGGCAAGATGGGACATCTCAAACGAGATTGTCGTTCTGCAAAGAAGGGTAAAGTTCCAAAGTCTGGTCAGAGTTCTAAGGAACCTGGGCAGTGTACTCATCAAGGTCAGAAATGGACGGGTCCCTTTCAGGGAACTGTGTCATGTTTGAAATCTATTCCTGTTTTGGATTATGTTTCTAACATTTCTGAGGCATTTATATGCAGGATGATGAGATTTCTTGGTGGATTGACTCTGGTGCTACTCGCACGTGTGTAGGGACAGATCTATGTTCAAGTCGTTTGTTACAACGAACAGTGGACGGGTCCTTCACATGGGAAATGAGTCAAACAGCACCTGTACTTGGTCATGGACAAGTAGATTTGGAATTTTACTTCTGGAAAGATTTTAAATCTTTGTAATGTGTTATTTGTTCCTTGCATTAGAAAGAACTTAGTTTCTGGACCTGTTCTCAATAAGATGGGTTTTCGGCAAGTGTATGAAGCCGATAAATTCATTTTGACTAAGTGTGGCTTGTTTGTTGGACGTGGTTACTTATGTAATGGAATGTTTAAACTTAGTATTTCTAATGTTTCAACATCTGTTCACATGGGTATACTCATGATAATAATGTATCAGAAGGACGGGTCCCTTCGAAGGACAGTTCCTCTCTGTGGCATGCTCGGCTTGGACACGTTCACTATAAGAGATTACTGGACATGTGTAATAATGGACTGATTCCCATGTTTAATAAGCATATTGAAAAATGTAGAACTTGCATGCTTACTAAGATCACTAGACAACCTCTTTGTTAATGTTCAAAGAGTAAGTAGTATGCTTGAACCTTTTGTTTCGGAAAGGAGGAATCGAGTGTTAAAGGAGATGGTGAATTCCATGCTCTCCTACTCGGGACTTAGTGATGGGTTTTGGGGAGAGGCCATGCTTACTGCATGCTATATCTTAAATAGGGTTCCTAACCGAAGGAACAGGTCCTCTCCATATACGAACTTTGGTTCAAAAGGAAACCCAGCTTGAGTTATGTACGGGTCTGGGGTTGTAGGGCAGCTGTCCGTGTACCAGATCCTAAGCATAAGACACTTGGTGAAAGAGGTGTGGAGTGTATATTCATTGGATATGCTGAACACTCGAGGGCTTATAGGTTCTATGTAATTGAACCAAATAAGTTCTATTCGGTTCATAGTGTTATTGAATCGAGGGATGCTATCTTTGATGAAGGACGTTTCCTTTCAAAGGGCTCTGTCACTGGTCTGGGACGGGTCCCTTACAGGGACTTGGACTCAGAACAGGGTGATGAGGGACACTTCCAATGAAATCTATTTCAAATGGTGAGACTCTCAGTTCTGATGTTCAGAATGATGTTAATCCTTCGGATGAACAAGTTTCTGAACTGAGGAAGGGTTCCCGAGTAAGAAAAGCAAAGTCATTTGGTAATGATTTTCAAACTTACTTGTTGGAAGGTACAAGGGATGAAATATATTCCCAACAGTGTATTGTTACAATGTTGAGGATGATCCTAGAACCTTTGACGAGGCTATGAAGTCTCGTGATGCGTCCTTTTGGAGGGAGGCAGTAGATGATGAGATGCAATCCATCATGGGGAACCGTACCTGGACACTTACTGACCTGCCACCGGGTTGTAAACCTTTGGGATGTAAGTGGATTTTCAAAAGGAAAATGAGAGCGGATGGAAGTATTGACAAGTTTAAAGCTAGACTTGTGGTCCAAGGCTTTAGACAAAAGCAAGGGACGGATTACTTTGACACGTACGCTCCGGTTGCTCGTATGTCAACCATTAGGTTGTTGATTGCTTTGGCAGCAATTCACAATCTAGTCATCCATCAAATGGATGTGAAAACAGCATTCCTTAATGGAAGGTTGGAGGAGGAAATTTACATAAAACAACCTGAGGGATTTGTCCTTGCTGGTCTTGAACACAAGGTGTGCAGACTGGACAGGTCCCTGTATGGACTGAAACAGGCTCCTAAACAATGGCATCAACGATTTGATGAGGTTGTGTTGTCGAATGGTTTTGTTTTAAACCAATCAGACAAGTGTGTATATAGCAAATTTGATGATTCTGGTGAAGGAGTCATAATTTGCATATATGTTGATGACATGCTGATTTTTGGGACCAGTCATGGACGGGTCCTTGAGACGAAACAGTTTTTGTCATCACAGTTCTCCATGAAAGATATGGGGGAGGCTGATGTTATTCTTGGTATAAGGATAATGAGAAACAAATCAGGTATCATGTTGACTCAATCACATTACATTGAGAAGTTGTTGAAGAAATTCAACTACTATGATTGTAAACCTGTGAGCACTCCCTATGATCCTGCTAAGGGACTCGTCCCTAACACAGGGGCAGCTGTATCTCAGCTGGAATATTCGAAAGTAATTGGGTCTTTGATGTACGCTATGACTAGCACAAGACCAGATATTGCTTTTGCAGTGGGTAAGCTTAGTAGATTTACTAGCAACCCTGGCGTCCATCATTGGGACGCGGTACATAGAGTGTTGAAGTACCTGAAGGGAACACTTGAGTATGCTCTTATGTACACTGGCAGTCCCTCTGTTGTGGAAGGGTACTCAGATGCAAGTTGGATAAGTGAATCTGAACTTGTTGCCTTAGCGGCTGCCGGTAAAGAGGCAGAATGGCTAAGGGACTTAGTCCATGATATTCCATTGTGGGAGAAACCAATTTCACCCATCTCAATACATTGTGACAGTGCTGCAGCGCTGAATAAGGCATATTGCCAAGTGTACAATGGGAAATCACGCCACTTAGGTGTGAGGCATAGTGTGATCAGAGAGCTCATTTCACACGGGGTGATATCGGTTGATTTCGTTAGATCACAACGGAACATGGCAGATCACTTGACGAAGGGTCTTGCAAGAGACATGGTTGTGAGATCTAATGAGGGGGTGGGACTTGTACACAAGTACGTACCTGACTAGTCCTTTAGGGGTGAGACACCCAATTCCTACCGGTAACTCCGGGACAGAATTCAATGTGGCACAAGCTCATTTCTAAAGGCTGGGAGCATGATTTAACCCCCACGTTTGCTCTGTCCTACTGAATAGGCTGATAGGGACCCGTCCCTGAATCTTAATAGTTTCCTTGAAAAAGTGTAAAGTAGGTACACGATAGGGAGCGGTCCCTGATAAGGAAATTACCTATGTGAACATGAAGTTTGGCCGCTTCATGAGGCTTCAGGTAGGCCTCGGACATGTTCATGAATAGATATGGACTCATGGCCGTTAACGAGTCAGACAACTTTGTTTAGTCAGATGACTTGCGTGTGTATTGTCTTGTGGCACCCAAGAGGGATTGATTGGTTCAATCCTTACGGACACCATGATTTTCAGGGTGTTTCAAGCTGTACACTACGTGGAAATTCAATCGTAATGGACATTTCCACTTATGCGCAAGTTATGATAAAATACACTAAAAGGGGGAGGATTGTTGGTGTTTTAGATGTATTTATCATATATCATGTGCGGCCACACATGATAGATGATTGATACATGAACTAATGCATACACCAATGTACAGATCATAGTCTGTCTGGATGAGGACGGGTCCCTTGCTTTAAGGGACGGGTCCTCATGTACCAACGGACGCGTCCCCATGTGTCATAGTCTGCTTGGATGACGGACGGGTCTCTTGCCTTGAGGGACGGGTCCTACGGACGGGTCCCTTGCCTCAAGGGATAGGTCCTCATGCACCAACTGACGGGTCGACACGTGTCATTCTCTGGGTGTGACAGTTTTATAACTGCTGAACAGTTTATGTAACTGTTGAACAAGTGGGTGTAACCGTTGAACAGTTATGGGACCTGTCCCCATGAACGTGTCCCCACGTGTAACTGCTGAACGTGGCAGTTTTTGGGTAACTGCAAAGACCCTGATATTTATATTGAGAATGACTGAGTTTAGTGGACAATCACATGTGATACACAGAGGTATTGAGATACACAAATATTGATACAACAAAAGACTAAACAAACGTCATCAACATTCGATCCAAGAGCCTTGATCGGTGTTGGCCGGTTTGTCTTATCTCACTTCAGATTTCGTGTAACCCTAAGGCTTTTGTAAGGGGCGAAATACTGATTTCGGAAAGTGAATACACGATTCAAACCGATAGCCATTTGATCAATCCCCGGAAGCAACAGCAGCAGCACTCTAGGGACCCGTCCTTGGAGAGCACCGATGCAGGAAGGCCATTTCTCCTTCAGACGCACCAGCAACAACAAAATTCAGATCCACAGAATTTAGTCTTGTATTTTTACATGCATAAGAAGTGTTGCATTAGAAGTTGCGGACTTGGTCTGTGATTTTTATGTTTATAATACTAGTGTTTGTTTTCAGATTATAATATTTCGTTAACTGATGTGTGTCAGTTTTGTTCACCTGTTTTCATTGAGGCTACCAATATTTTCGAAACTGCATGATTCCTAAATCGATGCAGTTAGAAAACTATTTTAATTGCTAGTACAAATAAGATATTAGACTGTCACTAGGGTGGTGGCCTAGTGGTTGGCAAGGAGTCTTCATAAACTCCTCGTCCTAAAGGTCGTGGTGGAGTCTTTCCTATGTAATAGTTTCGGTTGGAGGTCATGTAATTGATTGTTCATGTAATGGTATAGTTTCGATAGTGATTTGTAATGCTCGAATTGAGCTTGTAATGTACCCAATGTAATCAAAAATAATAATAATAAGATATTAGACTGCTGTGTTACTGCATATTAGATGAAATGTGCCATTATACTGCTGCCTTGATTTTCCGTCAAGAGGTTGATTAACTTGCATGATTTGGACATCTTTATTTCGACAGTGTTTTGTTATTTTTACTGTTTAATGATCCATGCGTGTGTTTTAAGACAATTCTGTATATCATATCACATTTATTCAAGACAAGCATACCCAATTCTTCATGTAGTTTGAATTCAGATTTAAGCAATCCATTGGAGGCTTACAAATAAATTCATTGCTCATGTATAAAACTTTGAACTAAGGGTAAATCACTAAACTTCACAGCATGTTTTTGTTATGTCATATAGCGCAGTAATGTAGATTAAGTTCCATTTTATAGAATGACAATGAACATCTATAGTTGTAACTTGTAAGGACAGCGTTAATTGCATCTGCAGTACTTTCTACCACTCTGTTAGTACTAAAGTTAGTACATGTGACAAAAAGTTTTTGGCAAAACAAGAGATGTTTGACAAATCAATCTACTGCTCAAGACAGCCAACGACTGGATCTGGAACAGAAACCTGCACAAGGACAGAAAGAGAAAAGAATACGAAATCCCTGAAAATCCGCCTACAATAAATACGAGGAAGAAGTCAAATTTCCATAGTTAAAGCTGGTTGTTACTATAGTTAATTCAAAACTTTATGATGCCATGATGATGACACAATGACGACATTATGATGACACAATGATGACGATATTGAGTATTATAAGAGGTGTGAAAAAGAGATTCAGAGGGTGTGAGATTTTACACATTCAGAGTAGTAAACACAGAAAAAGAAGGGTGAAAAAACCCAGAAGAAGGTAGCTTCATTCTCACAAAGAAGGTGAATTCAAAGAAGCTTATCTATAATGGTGCTTAAAGTCTGTTTGAGAGGGAGACGCTGAACAGAGAGCAGAACACTATCTCAAGAACGACCATAACTGAAGAGCTGGTCGAGTGGAAATCTGAGGTTGGATCTCAGTCGTGGTAGAGGTGGAGTCTGTCATGCCTATTCACTTAGAACTCATTACAATGGTAGTGCAGAGAAGGAGTCTGTCTTACATAATTCTGTAAACTATTCAAACAATAGTGAATTTGTTTCCACTGGGCTTGGAGGATAAGCCCCCTGATTATGCTCACATTTGAGCTGAACTGGGTTACAAAATCTGCGTCTTATTTACTTTCTGTTTGAGCTCGTGTTTTAACTGTGTTTAAGCATCTTGAACATAATCCAGAACAGATCACTGATCAAGCAGATCACTGATCAAGCTGTCTGTTTCACACTCATTATGTTTTTGACGACCTGTCTCAAAGCATTTATGTTTGAAAATTTAGGATTCTGAAGAGAAAATTTACAACCATGGCAATGAATGAGAAGGCTTGTTGTAAAGGAATGAAAGCAGAAGCTCGGTGGTTTTCAACTGACAGACCTCAACTTTTTACTACATCTTAGTATCTGCTGTGAAAACTGAAAAGAGGGCAACAGCTACAAGTCAATACATAAGGTATCGTGTCAGAGCAAAGCTTAAGTTCATTTGTTTGTTTGGTAGGAACTGTCGTTCCAAGCTTTAGCTAGAGCTCTCATCTGTGAAACACTTGCCTCAGTGTCCTTCTCATTCTTATGTTCAACTACAACACCAAAATCATACACCCATCTCTCTTAGCAGAACACAAACATTATATAACAAACATCTTTTTTTGAATCTTCCGTTTCCTTGGTTTTTGTTTCTCAGCCTCGTGCTGTTCTTTTCCTAGTCTTGTGTGTTTCCTATCATCTTCTTCTCCCATAGCTTTGCTATTCTGATATTTAGGAGATTAGGTTGGATCACAAATGGCCAGGCATCGATGCAAGAAAGCCAGAACCAAGCAAAAGCAAAGCTCATACTCTGAGGGTTTGTTTTTTTCTTCATTTTCATCGCTACTGTTGTTAAACTCATTTATATAAATGTTACTGTGTTTCAGAGGTCAGCAGTATAGAATGGGAGTTTATAAGCATGACAGAGGAAGAAGTAGACCTCATACATAGAATGTACAAGCTTGTTGGGCCCAGGTAGCCAGAAGAGTCGACATATTGTCACAGGAACTTCCTTGAAGTTTCACCATGTGCATTTGCTAGCTGAAATAACTTAGATACATACATGTCCTTGCATTAATGCCTTGTTACCCCAAGAAAATTAAGGTCATAGTAAAGTGATTGTCACATGGATGTTAGAGCAGAGAATTAATATACTTATGTTGGGAGGCTGATTATGGCCGTAATGTAAGGTAGATTGATATACTAAATTATTCAAATGGTGTTTGATGAGGAAACTAGTCTTATGTCTTCATGGTTATTTGTGCTTCTTTCATTATAGAATGCTTATCTTTAAACAAGTCTTTTTACGCACGTCTCAAATTCCCAAGGATTCAATTCCAGTTTCTGAACTTTAATGCATGGAAGAATTGTAGTTATATCTTCTAACTACTCCATTTTTTCTAAATCAGGTGGTCTTTGATTTCTGGTAGAGTACTCGGAAGAACACCGGAAGAAATTGAGAGGTTTTGGATAATGAGACACGGAGAAGTATTCGCCAACAGAAGACGAGAGCTCAAGCAAATTTAGATGAGTTTTCCCTTTACAAGGTTTTGTGTAGCGAGAGTTAGGAAAAAGGTTTTGTGGTTAGAACTGAACTTCTTCATCTTAAGTCAGCTTCTGTTATTTCAATCTAAGCTTATAAGACCAAATGTAAAGTAGCTATAAATGAAAATGTAACCAACGATGCTCTCCGCCCATTCCTTACTGCAGGCTCTTAGCTCCTGCTCTGAATGTTAAGTTGCCGTCCTGTGAGATAATAATTGTTCACTTTGAGTGAGCCTAAGGGCATCTGCAGTGGGAATGAAAGTAGGATGTCCTACTTGGAATTTTGGGACGTCCGACGATAATTTTGTGTGCAGCGCAACGATCGACGTCAGGACATTCCGAGGACGTGTAGTGTGGCGTGCTGATTGAGGATGGAGGCGAGGACGTTCGATTCAGTTGGATTTAGGTTTAGAATTGCATGTCATGTGTTTATTTAATTTTATTTTCAGCCCATTTACATTGGCCAACACCAAATTAACATGACCCATTTAGCCGATGATGAATTTCAACGATAATAGGAAAATGATGTATACAAAATATGAAAAAGTATTTGAAATATATTATTTTTATTATGAACAGGTAATAAGACATCCTCTAATAGGATGTTGCGGTGCAAATCCCTTAAAATGCTGTTACTATATGATAGGACATTCTAGTATAGAACTTCCTCTAAGAGAAAGAAAGTTCTCTGTGGTGCGAATGCCCTAATAATGACACTGTCTCAATTCACTTTTCAGCTGCATCATGAGACTTGTTCATCTTAATTTTTAGGGTTAATTATATATGATCACCTGCATAATAGGTCATATTCTACTCCACCACCTACAATATTGTAATATTGCATTCAACCACCTGTATTAGGGGTGGGCGCGGTGTGGTTTGGTGCGGTTTGAGGGTAAAACCGCAACCGCACCGCATTATGCGGTTTGACTATTTTTAAAACCATATCCGCACTACATAATGCGGTTTTTAAAAAATGCAGTTCCCGGAATATGCGGTGTGGTGCGGTGCGGTTCGGTTTGAAAACCGCTTTCTATTAATCTTTTATAAATACACTTAAAACTAGACATGTCAAATTTATCCATATCCGTTTTGGTGTCCATCATCCGTCCATTTAATTCAATCCATTAACCATCCGTTTAATTAAACGGATAAAGTCATCATATCCGTTTACCATCCGTTTATTAAATGGATGGAACGGATGAACCATATCCATTTACCATCCGTTTAATAAACAGATGGTAAACGGATTGACGGATGAACCACTATCCATTTAGCGTCCATTTACCATCCGTTTATTATCTTATTACCATTCATTTACAATTAACTCATAAACGGATAAATGGATAAACGGATGGTAAATGGACATGGATGGTAAACGGATAAATGAATGGTAAACGGATAAATGGATTATCCATTAATCTGTCATCCATTTACAATCCATCCATTTAATCCATTTAAGTTTAACGGATTAAACGGATGACAACCGTTTATCATCCGTCCATTTACCGTCCATCCATTTATCACCTGTCCATCCATTTGACGGGTCTACTTAAAACGTAATTAAATTACAAAATAGGTAATTTTAAACTTTTACATACCATATATTTCAAGAAATATGATAGAATTAGTAGTAATAATGTATATACTTACAGTTTATCTAATTAATTCATTATATTATTCTATAAAAACTACATCAATTATACTAAATATACTTAATTATATATATTTATATGTTTTTTTAATGAATGCGGTGCGGTGCGGTTTATCGCGGTTTACTTGAAATGTAAAACCGCAATCGCACCGCATTAAGCGGTTTGCTTGAAAACTAAAACCGCAACCGCACCATTTAAATGCGGTGCGGTTTCCGAACCCGCATTTACGGTGCGGTGCGGGCGGTTTCCACTTCCGGTGTGGTTTTTGCCCACCCCTAACCTGTATAACGTTTGTCGTTACCAAACAACTACCTGTCACTGTTCCGTCAAAGATTCCGTTAAATATGTTAACTTTTTTAATATAATAATATTTTTATTACAATACACCACAAATATAATAAATGAATTTTCACTTCATCGCCTCTATAATTGCTTCCGTTCTCATTTAACCACCTCTCTATTAACATAGGTGGTTATTTTTTGACAGCGATAATTATAAGGTGCTTGAATGCAAATTTAAATAATAAAGATGGTGGAGTGGAATATGACCTATTATACAGATGGTTGAAACGTTGTTCATTTTGGAGGCGGGTTTGCTGTGTTCAAGTGAAAGCTTCGTTACATTTGCTGTTGAAAACCTCATCATCCTTTCTCGGTTTGTCCTAATAAATGAATGTTAATTTACTTATTGAACCAATTAAATTTTAGGATTTGACCTCATTTAATAATTAATTTGACTCTTCCTTCCTTCTGTAAACCCCACAAACTAAAGTTTCACTATTTTAGCAGGTGACTTAATATACAAGTTTTATGTCACTAGGTTAACCCTTAGTGCTCTTAGATTTTTTAGATCAATAATGACTAAATTTAATGGAAATATAAACAAATCTATATGTCTTTGCCTCGTTAAAAATGTTGGCTAGCCCCGCTACTGCGCCAAATCGATCTATTACAACCTCTCAGCCTCAGTAATCTAGCTGATCTGATTTCTCTATCAAACTCTAAAATTGCTGCTCAAGAGAAGACTAGAAGAATCTAAAATTTTTGTGTTTCTTTGCTGATAATGACATATATAATACCCTCTCTTCTCACCGTTGGATCAAGGTCCTCATCAATGGTTCAGAACAATCTAATTGGGATCCTTATCAGCAGTATCTTTTTTCTAATTTGTCTAGACGCATTGGGTTTATTCTGGCCTAGCTTCACTTCACTTTCTAATTACTAAATACACAAAAGAACAAGTATGGTCGTTACCTCTACAATAGTGGAAGATTTTTCAAGGTGCACTTAGACATTTCTCATAGAAATTAAAGGTCAAGTGACTGATAAAGTTATTCATTTTTTCTAATGGTTAAGACACAGTAAGTAAGAACATCAAAATCATGCGCAGTGACAATGGTAAGGAATTTTTAAACAGCAGGTTATGTCAATTTCTGTCATCTCAGGGAATTATAAATTAAGACTAGTTGTTCATATACTCCACAATAAAATGGGATAGTTGAAAGAAAACATCAACACTTACTTGAAGTAGGGCATGCTCTCAAATTCCAGTCTTCGATTCCAGATTATTTTTGGGGAGATTGCATATTATCAGCAACCTATATCATAAACAAGGTGCCATTAGTTATATTAAGAGGGAAATCTCCCTTTGAGGTATTGTTTGGACATAAACCAGATTTTACAAACATGAAAGTATTTAGATGTCTATGCTATGCTACTGATAATTTGGCGCATAAAGATAAACTCAACCCAAGAGATCACCCCTGCGTATTTCTTGGGTACCCATTTGGCCAAAAGAGTTAAGAGGTGTTTGATCTTCACTCACACGATATCGAAGTCTAAAGATTCAGTTTTATGAAGATATTTTTCCTATCATCAACTTAAAATACAAGTTCGAAGAATTTACAAGTTTCAATTCATGTGCCTCCAACATATGAAGAGGAAGATAATACTTCTTGTGTTCATGACACTTGTCTTAGAGAAACAGCTGGCTCAGAAGTACATGAATAGTCTGAGGGATTGCTTGAAGATATTACAGATAATTCAAAACAAGTAAAAAAATCTAACAAACTTCAAAAAACGAGCCAAGTTGCAGGATTATGTTTACATACTACATTCAATAGAAAGGTACGTTATCCCCTGGCATCTTTTATTAACTATGCAGGATGCACAAAAAGGTTTCATAATCTAGCTTTTAATATCTTAACAGATACGGAACCAAAAACATCCGTTCAAGCAAATAAATGCCATGAGTGGAGAACAACGTACTATGGAAACTGAGTTAAAAGCTCTTGAAGAAAATAACACATGGCACCTAACCTATCTGCCTCATGGAAAGAATACCATCGGGTGTAAGTGGCTTTACAAAATTAAGAGAAAAATTAGATGAAACTATTGAACGGTTTAAAGTAAGACTAGTGACAAAAAGATTCACACAACTTGAAGGACTAAAGTACTATCATGAAACATTCGCTCTAGTGGTCACAAAGACTATTGTTTGCACCTTGTTGGCAGTTGTTGTGTCCAAAGGTTGGCCAATTTATCAACTAGACGTAAATAACGCTTTTCTAAATGGATCACTGAATGAGGAGGTGTATATGGCTATACCGTCAGGTTTTTACCAGCAAGAAAAATCCCTAGGAATGGTTTCTAAAGTGCTATGTTACTTGAAGAATTCTCCAACTCAAGGTTTGTTCTTTCCTGTAGCTTAGCCAATCACACTCACTGCCTACTACGATCCTGATTGGGGCTCATGTCCTATCACTTGACGCTCAGTTACAGGTTATGCAGTTTTGCTTGGAACATATTTATTTCCTGGAAGACAAAGAAGCAGTCAGTCACATCACATTCAGAAGTAGAATATAGATCAATGGCACAAACTTGTTGTGAACTTGCCTGGTTGACTCGTGTCTTGCAAATTCTTGTGACATTGCTAGTTTTGCTCTATTGTGATAACAAAGGCGCCCTTCACATCGCCCGAAACCCGATGTTTCACGAGAGGACGAAGCACATACAATTAGACTTCTACGTCATTCGCCAACATGTAAATTCCAGATTAATCTCACAATCATTCGTATCAACCACTAAACAGGCGCCATACCTCTTTACAAAGGGGCTTTCTGCAAATACCCTTCGACGCTTCGCTTCCAAGCTCAACATGTCTAATATGTTACACGCACTGATCTTGCATGGGGTATTGGAGAACATGAACAACTGCCCGCCAGACAGCCTTCGACGTCTTGCAACTCAGCTCGATTGCAAATTGACCTAAAAAAACCACTACTACAGATTGGATTTTCAACATCGCTTATATTTAAGCGTTGTTAAGAAAATAAACATATAACAGCGCTTAACTACTTAAGCGCTGTCGTATCATAGAATAACACAGTGTTTTTTAAGAAAATGCTTCAAAAATAAACAACAACGCTTTCCCTAATAAGTGATGTCGTCGTTTATATACAACGCCTTTTATAAAAGCATTGTTGTATCCACACTTTCAACAGCCGTCGTCAAAGCTCAATCCATTCACCTCTGCTCTGTTTTTTTGAAGTCAAATTTTCGATTTTTCAAGCTCTTGATAGCTCCGTTTACATAGTCAACCTTCAAGCTCCGGTAGCTCGCCCCCGATCCGGTACTCCCTAAACCCTAACTTTTATTTTAGTGATATTTGTAAGTGTGTTTTATTAATCTTCGTTTCAATTGTGTTAATGTGTTTTGATCATGCATTATTTTGATGAATTTGTAGAACTGGACAATCTTCATATCACGAATGATACTAATGATGGCGCGGGAGAATGTTCCGCGCCCGCTAAGAGAGGAAGGAGGGGCCAACTTACCTAACCAGATTTTGTAAGAAGAGAAGCACTTCTCAAACGTTATCGATGATCGAGTTTAATGAGAAAGGACATCTAATGGGTCCGAAAAAATCGATTTGGAGAAGTGCACTTTGTTTGGCGGCACGAACACGAGTTCCTATTACTTTTCTCAATTGGAAGCATGTGCCTGCAGAGTTGAAGAACCTCGTGTGGAGCGACATGAAATTAATAATAAAAATGTGATTTATATTCTTTGATATCAATTTACATTTTGATACTATATATGCAATTACGTTTAAAATGATTCGATCTTTTTACTTGTTTTTGTCTACAGGGAAAATTCGATGTATCGGATGCTAACAAGAAGCAGGAGCTGAGACAATCAGGGATTTCGTGGACGATTTGAAGCTGATTTTGTAATTAATCAAACTTTTTGGATGTTATGTGTAATAAAGTTAACTAAAGGGGTCAATATGTAAATAATAGGAAAGCAGTCTGATATAACAAACTGAGAACAACTATAATCTCAATTGTCAGATTAAATAAATCAACGGCTGCGAATATGTCTCTTTGTCTTACAAATAATTGTTGTCTCTATCTAACCTAACTCATTCAATGGTTCATTCAAGACCTTAATTGTTATTTGTCCTCCCTAATCCTAACTCTGTCATTATAATATAACTAATCATGGAAAAATGTTTTTCTTTCTCTGTAGAAAGATATTCTTGAAAAAATCATATTCATGTCACAATTGGTGTTTAAAACATGTTTGAAATTAGATTGAACCTTCCCAAATTGATAAGAGATTGTTTCGTTTGTTAGCATATATATCGCAATCACACCCATACTGATTGAATTTTATTTTATGTGTGCAACTACTAGGTAGGCCACGAATTAAAGTAAGATTGTAGCCACATATGAAAGTTACGTGTCAGTTACAAGTCTTCTTATTTTAGGTTATTTTTGATGTCGGATTCTTAAAATACTCCTGTCTGGCTGTCTCTCCATAAATACTATATCATGTTTTATTTAATTGTGACATCAATTTCTAATTTACATTATATGGAATAGAGACATCATAAGATATGAGGACTTCATTTCAACCGTTGATTTTGATTTATCTAACGGTTGAGATCTAATTAATTTTTAATTAAAATAGCTGATTGAATTTGCAAAATACACGTACGGTTGAGAATAACATTTATTAATATCAACCGTTGGATTAATAGAAATCAACGGTTGAGATGATATTCTTCCGTTTGACAAATATTTACTTATCCTCCTAAATCCTCCTAGAACCTTTTTCATACTGCATATATTATTTATAATAATTATATGCTCAAATGTTCTATCTAGCAAGTTATCATTTCAATGTAATTTGAAAACAAAACTCAAAAAATAAAAATTGATCGTGTGAAGTTCAAGAAGGACATCTAAGAATATGTGAGACCGTGAAACCCAATTTCGATCGTTGATTATTAATAATCAAACAGATTAGATTTTGTCCTAAATAAACCTTCGAACTGAACCGCTATGTTTTTTTACAAATTCAACCACCCACTTAATAAAAACCAACTTTAATACCAATCGTCAGATTATCAAAATCAACGTCTGAAATTAAGTCATTTTCTCACATATATTTAATGTTTCTCTATGACTCATCCCTATAGTATATCAAAGGATTATGTTAAAGAGAGACGTTAAGATTTTGTAAGACGGAAGAACTTAATCTTAATCGTAGATTTTGATAATTCGACGTTTGATATTAATGTTATTTTTTAATAAATTGGCAGTTGGATTTGCAAAAAACATAGCGGTTGGATTTGCAAAAACCCTAGCAGTTGAGTTTGGCGGTTTTCTTTAGAAATCAAATCTCATCTGTTGGATTATTAGTAATCAACGATCGAGATTGTGACATAATATTCTAACAATATTTAAATGCTTTAAGGCAGACACAACCAAGTTTACTCGCCTTATATTTGGTATTAAGCACAATATTGTATTTTTTGGCAAATTAAAAGTGACTAAAACCATCAGACGAATATTCAATAAAAAACATTCAATCCTTAATGCAGCTTCTCCATTTTTGTGCCAAATCTCCAATGGCCTTAGTTGACGCGCCGTCTTCACTAATTGCACGCGCCGCCGCATCTTTCAATTCATTCATTCTATATCTCACCTTCTTCCCCTCCTCACCTTCCATCAATTCCTTCACCACATTAGCAATCTCAAACCTCTCCACCACCCTTTCCGTAACACCCACTGGCCTTAAAGCCACTTTAACATCGTCCACTACGATAATTGAGTTCATTTTTTGCTCAGCGTATAACGGCCATGTAATGATCGGCACTCCATGCACGACACTCTCTAAAATCGAATTCCAACCACAATGGCTCATGAACCCACCGGTCGAACCGTGGCCCAAAATTTGAGCTTGAGGTGCCCAATTTGATACGACTAAACCCCTTCCTTTAGTTCGGTTTAAAAAACCATCAGGTAAATAAGCTAACGGGTCTTTCTGACTTTCGACGCTAAAATAAGCGCTATTCGGAATATGACTCGGACTTCGAACAACCCATATAAACCGTTGTTGGCTCGATTCCAAACCGTGAGCCAACTCGATTAACTGCTCGAATGAAAGAGTACCTCCGCTCCCAAAGGAAACAAATAAAACTGAACCGGCAGGTTGATCATCGAGCCATTTGAGGATTTTTGAACCAGAATCATCGACTTTGTAATCCATTTTAATTAACGGTCCAACCGCATAAACCGATGGCTTCCCCGATTGGGCCGATTTGCAAAGTATTTTAACGCACCAGATTCTAACTCTGTGAAACTATTTTCAATAATACCCTCAGCCATAGGGTATCTTTTGGCATGATGCATCACCATTTATAAGCATTCATTGTTCCTGTTCCTGAATCGGGTCGAATAAATCCGACCCCCGCAGAGGAACACATCCCGGAATATGAACAAGTTCCGTCATTATTGGACGATATTCGCATGTGACAGAGCTGCCAATTCCGGAAGTAAAATATTAAGTGAAAGCGTCATGGCTGTCGAAGGAAAGAAAATATACGGCGATATGCCAAGCTCGATGGCCGGGTCGAATCCATCGGTACCAAAAAGATCAACAACTAAAGCTACAAGTTTTTTGTTTCGAGAAGTTCGGATAACGTGGAACCGAAGTGAAGGGAGGGAGCGGGCAACGGTGAGGGGAGATGAGGGTTTCGATACTCGGGTTTAGGGATTGTGATGGAAGGTAATCAGAGAAGTCAACGTGTGGAAGGAAGATATGGTCGATTGAGGTTGGCAAGGATGTTTAGGACTTGTGTGTTAAGCTGCAGATGGTGGACCGTCCGTTGGGATGACGAAGGTCACTGTAAAGTTTGGTGATGGACTAAACGTTTGGCAAACTCGGCCATCGGGATGAGGTGGCCCATTCCCGGACTTGGGAGGATTGCGATGTGGGAACTTTTAGCACTTCCTGCCATTGTATGTTGATAAAGTTTTTGATGAATGGTTTGTGGTGTGTTTTGGGTTTATATATCCGTTTTGCAGATCTTTGAATTTGATTCTGTTTTTAATAAGTAAAAAATAGGTTGTCAAGGAGTGTAGGCGTGTATTTTTAGAGTACTAGAAATTGGAATTTTGTATGTTAGGTGACATAAGGTGTGATGGGAGCATGAAGTCATGCAATGTTTGGAATCATTTGAGCTTTTCTCTTTTGGCAAAAATCATGGTGTAATTGATTGGCATACCCTACTTTTCATAGCACTCAACAATAAAATGATAAGAACATGGGATGGATTCTATTTAACGTGGAGTGGATTGCACTATGCATTTACCATGTGCATGCCCAATAAATGTGTACAATTGATAAGTCACAAGGTGGTACTGTAGCTATTGGAGTACTTTTCAATGTATGTTAAAGGAATGAAGAAATTATAGTTGCATGATTTTAGTGTCAAAGATGGTGTGGTTGTTGAAAAGTAGAAGTTATAGTCTCCAAATCATTCAACTTTTGTGACATTTTAAAATGCTGTTGCTTACTAAAAAAACCAGATTGTGACGCTCTGACCTCTCTCTAAAAAACTTTTCTTGCAAGGCCTTCGGTTTGGGTGGGGAAGACACCCCTCCTCTCGGGGAGGTGGTCAGTCTTCCTCCGCCCGCGGTAGTTAAGTCTTTCCCTTTCCTTTTCGTATTTCCTTTCAATAATTCCTCTAGCTTCCATGCTAGTTTTCCTCTAGCCGAGTGCTAGCTTTTCCTCTAGCCGAGTGCTAGCTTTTCCTCAAGCCATGGTGCTTGTCTGTCTGATCCCGCTTCGGGGATGGTTGTCTGGTGGTGGTTCGAGGGTGGTCTTCCGTGGGTTTGGGTGCTCGGTCACTGGCTGGAGATGCCATTTGCGAAGGATGCAAGGCTTGGTCGTCAACCCAAGCCTATGTGCGGTCTCCGGCCTGGTGGTGAATGGGTATCCGACGGGGCGCGAAGATGAAGGTCGGATGGTGTGGGGCGTCGGACGGCGACGGGAGTGTGGATTGGGATCCGGGATGGCCGGATCTACGATGTGTGGGTGTTGCGGCTTGGTGGGCGCGATGATGGTGCGGCGCGAGATTAGGGACCCGGTGGCGTGATGTTGATGGCGGCGCGAGGAGGGCGGCGTGTGTGCGGAGAGACGGCGGCGTTGAGGACGGACGAAATGAGAATGGATGGCGGCGGCGCGAGGGAGGGAGGTTGGCGGCGTGAGGAAGAATGAGATGCTAGGGTTCCTGATTTTCGTGGGCTGGGCCTTGTTGATGGGCCTGCTGGACTGTTTGTGCTTGTGTCCCCCTATCTGGGCTGTGTTATTCGTGTCCCCGGTCAGGGCCTTGAGGCTTATGCCCCCAGCCTGGGCTGTGTTATTCGTGTCCCCTGTCTGGATCCTGTGGCTTGTAACCCCTGCCTTTGTTTTTTCCTGTTTTCTGGGTCTTGATGCCCTCTCGGTTATGTCTTGGCTGCGGAGTGTTTTTCTCGAGTCCGATGGATTATGGACTTTGGTGAGTTCGTTGGGATGGAGCCGATCTTGGCCTGCTTCACAATTTGCACTTACGAGACTTCCTCGACGTAGAGTGGTCTTAGATTATGTCCCTTCGGTTATGTTTCAATTGCGTTACTTGTAATATCTTTTTATGTGAAATGTTCTCACCTTGAATCAAAAAAAAAAAAAAAAAAATGCTGTTGCTTACTACTCTACAACTTTTGATCTTATACTAAATTGATTTTAATCATTTAACTTTCTGGATTCAGGTGCATCATCGAGTTGTGCTACATGCATCGAAATGGAAGTGTTCTAAATGGATGGAGATCAAAATGCTCATTGGGAATATCTTTTGATTCATAATTTACCTTAAATTAAAAGAGGCTGTTTGATATTTTTCTTACTATGTCTGAATCGGATTAGGTTTATTTGGCATCTGTGTGTACTTTTTACAACTATGTAAAGTGTCTAGTAACTGAATGTTTATGCGGATGTATGTTCCTATGATTTTGGATATTCCTATGTTTTCTCATTGTGCAGTTGCCCTAGAATTAGGAATATCTAGATTAGGGGTGTATACGGGTCGGGTATGGACGGATTTGGTTGAATCCGTACCCGACCCGAAAAATTCCTCTTGCCGTCAATTTGAACCCGAGCCCGACCCGCTAAATTAATAGTTAACCCAAACCCTCCTTACCCGACCCGATCAAAATAATATTAAAAAAATTTAAATATATATCTTTTTAATAAAAAAACTGAATAACTTTAAAAATGCAATTTGAGTTTTATATACAAATTACTTTCTTTTATACAAAAAATGTAAAAAGATTTAATAAAACACAAAAAGTTTACTACTTATTTACATTATTCACAACAAAACTAACAAAGATAGTGGCGGGGTGGAAGTATGACGTAGTGATATTTTAAGGGCACTAGTTCGAATCTTACGTCATGCAAAAATCATTTTTTTTGAAATTTTCCTTGTAGCTCAGGTCCATATGATCCGAAATCATCGGATTTGGTCAGGTTGGCGGGTCGGGCCGGGTTTTGCCCACCCCTAATCTAGACAACCATTTGTTGTGCAATAAATGTATTTGAAACATAAAAATTAATTTAATATTGACTTCAATGTGTACAATTGTAGTAGTTTATAAATTATTACAAAAATAAACATACATACACTTCCACACATTTGGAGATAAAATGTACTAGCAGTTTTGTGCACATAATTATTTATTTTATTATTTATAACATCGTGCGTAATTAACTAATATATTAATATGTAGGGTAAAGTTCAAGGAGGACGATTACCTTTTCGTAAGACGGTAGGACACAATCTCCATCGTTCATTAATTATAATCTAATGGTTGAGATTTAATGTAAAATAAC
Organism: Sedum album; assembly: GCA_006409495.1. Classification (NCBI taxonomy): domain Eukaryota; kingdom Viridiplantae; phylum Streptophyta; class Magnoliopsida; order Saxifragales; family Crassulaceae; genus Sedum; species Sedum album. The sequence continues at coordinate 37,666 of QZGG01000324.1, read as the reverse complement.
CGTCAAATCCAACCGTCCCGTGATTTTCGCAAATCTAATAGCCTAATTTTATTAAAACTCAACTTTAATCTCGACCGTTGATTTATCAAAATTAATGGCTCAGATTTTGTCTTCTTGTCTTACATATATATCATGTCTCACATGATCTCAACCCTTAATATAGAACAGTGGTAATTTGGTAAGTTGAATTGTGGCTTTAAAAAAAACCGTCAATTCATCCATTCATGTGTATTTATAGGATAAATATCTATTTGATAGATGGAATTAATAATTTTCTTTTGAAATCACAATTCATATTCCAATAATGCCCTTACTTAATTTGATAATTACATATTCTTAGTTATTATATCCCTTTGTACTTTATATATTCATATTTATAAATCAAATTTTATGAAAATATATAATATGCACCAAACTGTTTATAAGAATGCCAATATTTGAGACTGCACGTAGGCGGTGGCCCTTAAAAACCAATAATCACTAGTCAACATCAGAGAGCTGGTTGTTGTTGTGTCATTGTGATTTGTGAACCAGTCTAAAACAGTTGGTGCCGACAGAAGCTAAGGGCTTTCTAATTTTCGAAAGAGTTTTGCTATAATGTTTTTTGTATGTTTAAAACATAAATATAAAAAAGTGACGGATTGGGGTTTCTTTATTACTATTGCTTTGAGCACAAAAATATCTGTGCATATGAATTGATAAATGACTACTCAATTTTTTAGAAAGTAACAAATTTATTAAAATCAATTAATAGGATTAATAGGGGTACTTTTGGAATGTAAAAATATATTCACAAAATTAATCGTCAATTAAGATATTTGCACTTTATATTTAATAAGATAAGGCTGTTAAGGTCAAAAATTGATATTAACGAAAGCGAAAGACTTAACATACGAAATTATAAATATGCGAGGATGGAGATTTTAAGTGAAAATATATTAACAAAATAAGTATCGAATTAGATATAAATTAATATTAATATTTGTAGATCAACCGTTGTTTATAGATTTTTTTTGATAAGAGAGAGCAAAATGCCTAATGAGTACAACACGAGGACTTAAAAAGATAAATAATCATTTAGCCTGACTCGAAATAGCTGAAAGATACGAATTGAACTGAAATAGCTAGACCAAGTCATTTGCCTCGCTCAGCACAATATATGAACCGAAAAACCGAAAAATTAAGATGAGACAAGAGTTGCATGTGCTCACGTGGCATGAAGTCATCACCTGAAGATTATCAAAGAGGACACGTGTAGCATGAGGTTAAATTATAGACCGGTAGGGGTAGATGCCATGTATCATGCTAAGTCAGAACAGATCAAGGGACGGCAGATCTGACATCCATTTCACGAGATAAAAATAAAGTTAATATCAAACGTTGGATTAGATTAATCTGTGGTTGAGAATAAAGTTGGTTTTTATATAATGAGCGATTTTTGCAAAAAACCCTAGCGGTTGAGATTGACGGTTATTTTTTTGATCAAATCTCATCCGTTGAATTATTAATATTCAACGGTTGAGATAATGTCTCACATTTATTTATACGTCCTCCTAAACCTTACTCTCTCTCTATATATATATAGAGAGAGAGTTGAGTTCTAAAGAGACATATAAATATTGTGAGACATAAGGATGTAATCTCAGCCGTTGATTTGATTAATTCGACGGTTGAGATTAAAGTTGATTTTTAATTAATTGGGTGGTTGGATTTGCAAAAAACACAGTGGTTACCAATATCAACTGTTGGATTGATAAAAATCAACGACTGAGATCTTGTCCTTCCGTCTTACTAAAAGATGCATGTCCTCCTAGAACATTTCACTATATATATATATTTGGTTGAAATCGAGAGAGACGCTAAATATATGTAAGACGGAAGGACAAGATCATGATCTTTAATGCTTTAAATTGATGGTTGTGATTAGTTTGAACTTTAATTAAATTTAGGAATTTATATGCACAAAACACATGGCGGTTATATGTGACAGTTATTAATCTAAACCGTCAAATTGATAAGAATCAACGGTGTTGATCATGTCTCATTGTCTCGCACACTAGTACAGATTAGTTATTTAACAGCGCTTGTTATTAAGCGCTGTTAAAAAATAGACCTATAACAACGCTTAAACCATTAAGCGTTGTTGTAAGATTAATTAACACAGTGTTTATTAAGGAAGCGTTGTTATTTCTATATGACAGCGTTTTTTGTATAAGCGCTGTCTAAATTTCTACTTTCAACAGCGTTTTTTTATTTAAGCGCTATTAAAAGTCTATTTACAACAGCGCTTAAATAAAAAACGTTGTTCAAACATAAGATTTTAACCCTAGTAATTTTCTTCTTCAAAGTTTTTACTCACACTCGATGATCCCGCTAATCCGATTTTATCGGCTGTCGTCAAACCCCTTCTGTCCACCTTTGCTCTGGAATTTCCGACTTCAAGCTTGTAAATGCTCCGTTTAAAATTCACTCCATGCTTCATTCAAGTGTTTCGTTTGAAAGTTCCAATACGGTACTCCTTACAAACCCTAATTTTTTGTTTGGGTTTAATCTACTTGTACATTGTGATATTGTGTGTGATCATGAATTATTTGATATGTGTTGTATTAAACTACTTGTACAATGTTGTGATATTATGTAGAAATGGAGAATCTTCATATCACTAATGATAGTGATGATGTCGCGGGAGTGTTCTGCGTCCGCTAAGAGAGGAAGGAGGGGCCGGCCTTTTTGACCTGATTTTGTAAGGAGAGAAGTACCTCTCAAACCTTATCCAAGATCGAGTTTACCGAAAAGGGCATACAACGGGTTCGAATAAAATCAATTTGGAGAAGTGCACTTTGTTTGGCGGCAAGAACACGTGTTCAAATTACTTATCTCAATTGGAAGCATGTGCCTGCAGAGTTAAAGAATCTCGTGTGGAGCGATATGAAGATAATAATAAAAATGCGATTTCTATTCTTTGATAATTTATGTCTGAAGTGATTCTTGTATTAATGTTATTTTACATATCAATTTAGTTATGTGCAATACGTTTGAAATGATTTGTTCTTTTTACTTTTTTTATGTGTAGGCAAAATTCGATGTGTCGGATGCTCACAAGAGTCAAGAGCTGAGACAAGCTGGAATCTTGTGGAGAAATTTCAAGACAACCCTTAACAAAGATTACATCAAGGGTAGGAAGAACAAAGAAGATCTCACTATTGTTTATCAATTCATTACTCCGGATCAGTGGGCAGAGTTTGTGGCTGTGAGGAAAAACGAAGAATTTGAGGAGGAGGGCTTGAGATCTACTGAAAGAGCACGCCTCAACAAGTGTCATCATGCTACTTCTCGAGGAGGATATATGCGCGCTAAAGAACTCCTGATAAAGGAAAAATTTGATCAGCTTCAGGCTATTGGATGTACGATGCCTGTGATGTACATACCATTATAATTAAGAGGCACGAAGTATGGAAGAAAGCCAGGCAAAGAACAATTGATGATTATGTGAACGAGACAGCAGAAACTATTGCTGCAAAAATTGTAAGTCTTCGTTAGTCTATTTAATTATTTGGTTGATATTTTGGAAGGATATTTCTTTTAATAATATTTTTTTATCTTTATGTAGGCCGAGACAAAGGAGGAGGCATCTGCTGGACATTTCGTTTCTCAGCGGCGGAATGATATACTTACTCAGGCGATTGGAAAACCTGAGTATCTACGACGTACTCTAGGCGTCGGGATGGCGGTGGGCTGGAAAAAAGTATTTCTCAAAGGTTCGACTTCTACAAAAGGTAGCACAAGTGTCATCAACAACCTAGGGGAGTCGATATTAGCTCATCAGCACATCCCACCGCCTGACGATGATATTTTCTCTACAATCCCTGAGGTATATTAAACTTATTAAATTAGATAAATACAAAATTTTCTTAACTGATATTTACTTTTATTTACTTGATGTAGAAGGGTCTAAAATGTGTGTTCTTCGTTGATGATGGCTCTCGGACGATGATTGCATATGGTCTTGTTTTGTCTGGGAGAATAGTACAGTATAGCTTCATTGCTGATCATGAAGTGAAGGCATCATTGCATTATGCAATCGAGCCTGATCAGCTGATCTTGTATCTATTAGCGCAGTTGAACACTGTCAAAGATGCGGTGAATGCAGTTGTACCATGTCCTAAGTCGCTGGTTGAAATTAACAGAAAGGTACGTGAATATATTATATTTCATTTATCTTTATTAATGTAAATTATATCTTTAAACCTTAATTTACGATCGTGATACTTTTTTTCAGGCATACAATGATTATAAATTTGGATTTATGCAATCAAGTATCCACGAACCTGAGTTTTCACACTTGGGAACACATTGTCAGATGCTTTACCATCGTGCAAATCAGCAAGAAGTCGCACTATCAATCTTTATAACAAGTGAAGTCTACGGTGATGATGTATGGGCTCAATTGTATAAGGATGATATTGTTGAAGTTTTACAATTGCAAAAGATTGGAGATACGGCGCTTGAATTATATATGAGGTATTACTTTCATTCATCATGCACTATTATCTAAAATAAATTTGAAATTCAATATTATTTATAATTTAAATCGTTTGCAGTTATCTTTTCTATGAGTTTGGACGCTTCGGGTTCAAATTTGGGTTTATTAGACCATCGTCCACGACAAGCATTCGAGACGTTACCACAAGAGTTTCGATTTTGATGTCTCGGTTGACAATGCCTGATAGTTCATCCATCTTTTGCTATTTGATAGTTTTTAGCTACTTTAAAGATTTAACTTAACTTGTTTTTCATCATGTTCTTGAAGGAGTCTTTGGATGTTGTGTGTGCTTTTTCCAAGACAAAAATCTGGTATATTGGCTAGATCCAATGGCTGGCATGGTTCGATCGGATGGTCGGCGATTAATTGAAAAGTAAGTATAAATATTAAATTAGTAGTTTTCATTTTAATTTTATACTTTAAATGTCACTAAACATTTTTTGTGTTTTGAAATTTAGGAGTTTTCAAAACATTCAAATTATGAATGGATCGTCTTCACAATCTAGATCGACTACATGGATAACAATCGAGGTAATTAATTAAATTTCTAGCATATTTTTACATTTACAATTGGGATAAAATATACTAACATCATGTTTTTTTACGTTTGTAGTGTCCACAACAACCAGAGGCAACGATCTTATGTGGTTATTATTGCATAAGATACGTTCAAGATATCATTAAGTATGTCTGAGAAAATAATGGACAACTTCATGACAATTTTATTGATGTAAGTTTCATCTTTTTCGTTGACTTTTTCAAAATATAATACAATTTACATTTATATAATACATGTTTGAAAATAGGTGTTTCCAAATGGTCGGGAAAGTTATCCATCTTTTGTCATAAACGAAGTAAGGGACGAATTCACCTGTTACATTCTTGATTGTCCCGTTCAAGATTATCAATGGAATTGATGAGGTAAGTTATGTAATTATACAATACCATTGTTTTAATGAATGTTGTGGCAAGTTTTCTAACTCGTGTAATTCTTTTGTAAAGATTTAACAAGAGAAAGAAGCTACGGATCCTTTTGTTTAGATTTGTAAAATTTGATTTCTAAATATGAATTTGATTGCAAGTTAGCATATCTTTTGATATTTTGTGCATGATGTGTGAAATGTAATGTTGATATTTTGAGTTGTGAAATGCCCATGTTTATTTTTGATATACGGGCGATGTAAAGTGAATGTTTATCTTTCAAACCTGTGAAGTGAAAAATGATCATCTTTTGCAGAGCTTGGTTTTTTGTACAAAGAAGCAAGTCTGTCAAATTAGTAAGCAATTATATAACAGCGCCATTCTAAAAGCGCTGTTAAAAGTTAGAATTTACTGTTAAAGGTTATATTTAACAGCGCTTTTAGATACAAGCGCTGTTAAATGCATGCTTTTAACAGCGCTTAAGTTTAACGCTGTTAAATAGCACTTCAACCGATTTTTGGATCTATACAGCGCTTAAAAAATAAGCGTTGTCAAATATCTATATATGACAGCGCTTTTCCTATAAGCGCGGCTATATATTAGGTTTTAACGGCGCTTTCTTATATAGGCGCTGTTATATATTAGGTTTTAACAGCGCTTTCTTATATAGGCGCTATTAAATCGTTTTTGTAGATTTAATTTTTTTTAGGTTTTATCCGATTTTGATTTTTATGTATCCTAACCTCATATCGTCTCTGCCTCCGAACATCAATTAATCTCAACCCGGTAAGTCATCTTTTTCCGTCTTGTTTATAATATTGATTTAAATGTATATTTGTGCGAATTATTTATTTAGATGCACTTATGAATGTCCATAATTTAATCGTCTTGCTTGTCTTATTTATCTTTTTTTAGGTATTTGAATTCCGATTATTCTCAACTTTGTAAGTCATAATGGATCGAAGTTGGATGTGTTTAAATCGTTTGTCCGTTGGTTATGAAGAAGGAATAAGAGGGTTCTGTCAGTTTGCTAAGGATTTTGCAGACCGGAATGACACTGAATATGCGTTTTGTCCATGCACTGATTGTTGGAGTAACAAAAAAATAAAAGACAGAGATCTTCACAAACATTTGTTGTTAAAGAGTATGGATCCACAGTACAAGTTTGGCATTTACACAGTGAATTTGAAACAGCTAGCTCTCCCCCAGATGGAACAACATGGATTTAATTGTGAAAATATGGATTGGGAGGATGACGATTTAATTGGAATGGTGAATAACATTGAGAAAGAGATGAATGTCGGGTCTTCTATCATGGAAAAATTTAAATCTGATGCTGAGACACCTTTAAACGATGGTTGCACAAAATTTACCAAATTTTCAGCAGTGTTAAACCAAAGAATGGATGGAGTGATAAGAGTTTTACAGAGTTATTAACATTCGTCTCAGAAATGCTTCCTGATACGAACACATTACCTACTCGTACTTATGATGCGAAGAGGGTAATGTGTCCTATGGGAATCGAATACGAAAAAAATTCATGCTTGTCTAAACGATTGTATTTTGTTTCGAGGTCGGTATAAAGATCTAATTGAATGTCCAGTTTGTAACTCTTCTAGATATAAACCAAACAAAGCTCCCAGTATCATTGATTAAGCGTTGTTGTAAGTGTACGTTTTAACAGTGCTTATTTGATTAAGCGATGTTGTAAGTCTATTATTTATGACAGCATTTTTAATTTTTAGCGCTGTAAAAAATAATATAAATTATAGCATTTAAATTTTAAGCACTGAAATATATAAGATTTAACAGCGCTTTTGTGGATAAACTCTGTCAATAATCTTCATATATAACAGCGCCTTTTTCTTGTTAAGCGCTGTTAAAATTGTTTACAAACAACAACGCTCTTTTTTAAAAAGCGCTGTAATATATTATTGACGTACAACAACATTCGATTTAACAGGGCTTCAAGTAGCTTTGTTAAAGGGCCAAAAAAGAGTTGTTATATAGATGATGTCTCACTTGAACACTCTCCTGCGCCATCATCACTATCATTGGTGATATGAAGATTCTCCATTTCTACATAATATCAGAACATTGTACAAGTAGATTAATACAGCACATCAAATAATTCTTGATCACACACAATATCACAATGTACAAGTAGATTAAACTCAAACAAAAAATTAGGGTTTGTAAGGAGTACCATATCGGAACTTTCAAACGGAACACTTGAACGAAGCTTGAAAGGTGGACGGAAGGGGTTTGACGACGGCCGGTAAAATCGAATTAGCGGGATCTTCGAGTGTGAGTAAAAACTTTGAAGAAGGAAATTACTAGGGTTAAAATCTTATGTTTCAACAACGTTTTTTTATTTAAGCACTGTTGTAAATAGACTTTTAACAACGCGTAAATAAAAAAGCGTTGTTGAAAGTAGAAATTTAGACAGCGCTTATATGAAAAACGCTGTCGTATAGAAATAACAGCGCTTAAATAAATAAGCCCTGTTGAAATTTTTTGACAGCGCTTCCTTAATAAACGCTGTGTTAAGTAATCTTACAACAGCGCTTAATGGTTTAAGCGCTGTTATAGGTTTATTTTTTAACAGCGCTTAGTAACAAGCGATGTTAAATAACTAATATGTACTAGTGTTTATCCTATATATATATATAAGCGTCTTTCTTGATCCTTTTAAGGAAAAGGATCAAGAAAGATGCTTATAGTTTCGTTGGACCGTTGGAAATCATCTCAACCGTTGATTTCTAATCATCCAACGGTTATTATTGATAACCATTATTTCTTAACCGTCCGTGTATTTTGCATATTCATTTACCTATTTAAATTAAAAATCAATTTAATCCAAACTGCCGGATTAGTCAAAATCAACGGTTGAGATCATGTCCTCTTGTCTTACAAAACTTATACGTCCTTCTCGAACCTAACTCTATATATATTGAGTAAAGATCTAGAAAGACGGTGAAATTTTGTAAGATGGTGAGACGTGTTCATAGGCGTTGATTGTGATGAATAAAAGAGTTGTGACTAAATTTGTGTTTAATTAAATTAGGGTACAAATGTGCGGGGCGGTTGAGATTAGTCAAATGAACGGACATGATGATGACCTTAGATTAGGGGACAAATTTACTATTTTTAATCATATACGTTAAATTTGTCAAATGAACGGACATGATGATGTTCTTATGTCCTATAAGTAAGTGATTGTCCTCCGATAACCTTTTTCTATATATATAGGGAAAGTATCATGTGGAACCCCCACCTTTTCATGGATCCATGGATCCCCCTTTGCAGCCATTGATTGCATTTACTGTTTGCATTTTGGATGCACCAGATTGTGCCACGTGTTTGCATTTTTGAAATGCACATGTGAGTTGCACATGACAAATGCACACGTGAGTTGCACATGCTCATTAATGCGCTGGCACAATCTGGTGCGTCCAAAATGCAAACAGTAAATGCAATCAACGGCTGCAAAGGGGGATCCATGGATCAATGAAAAAGTGGGGGTTCCACATGATACAACCCCTGTATATATATAGGGTTAAGTTCTAGGAGGACATTAAATATTTGTAAGACAGAGGACAAAATCTCAACCGTTGATTTGATTAATCTGATGGTTGAGATTTAAGTTGGTTTTTATTAAAGTTGGCGGTTGGATTTGCGAAAAACACGGGGCGGTTGGATTTAGAGGTTTTTTTATTATAAATCTCATCTGTTGGATAATTAGAAATCAACGGTTGAGATCATGTCCTACGAATTCACAAATGATTGATTGTCCTCTTTGATCCTTATCCTATATATATATATAGGGTTAGGTTCGAGAGGGACGATAAATTTTAGTAAGACAGAAGGACATAATTTCAATCGTTGATTTGATTAATCCGACGATTGAGATTAAGTTAGTTTTTAATTAAATTGGGCGGTTGGATTTGCAAAAAACAGGCGGTTGGATTTGACGGTTATTTTTGGATTAAATTTCATCCGTTAGATTATTAGTAATCAACGATCAAGATTGTGTCTCAACGTCTCACAAATATTTATACGTCCTTCTCGAACTTTCCCCTATATATATATAGGGAAAGTATCATGTGGAACCCCCACCTTTTCATGGATCCATGGATCCCTCTTTGCATCCGTTGATTACATTTACTGTTTGCATTTTGGACGCACCAGATTGTGCCAGCGCATTAATGAGCATGTGCAACTCACGTGTGCATTTGTCATGTGCATTTCACGTGTGCATTTCAAAAATGCAAACACGTGGCACAATCTGGTGCACACAAAAAATGCAATCAACGGTGATGAAGGGGAGATCCATGGATCAATGGAAGGGGGTTCCACATGATACTTCCATATATATATATATATATATATTGACTTAAAAGGCTTGTATATCTAATATTTGGTGCCGATTTTATTTTGAAAACGTAAAATGGTTAATTTCTCATTCATATATCGTTCATAAATCAAGTTTCATAATTTTTTGAACCATAAAAAATGAAGGGGTAAAAATCGTTAATGATCTAATTTTTACTTTTCATCTTATTGTTCCAAGAGTTTTTCCAATACCTATTCAAAGAGAGTCGTGGTTTAAAAGATTGGAATTCATAACCTGTACGTGAACTTCTTTTGAATACGCAACATGGTTCATTTATCATCTCTGTGAACCATCTTCACAAAGTTTTGAGTCATGTTTTTATCAAGAAAAAATGTAGCAAAATTACTCGCCAATGATGGTTTAATACAATAACACTCATTCTAATCGATGAAAAATAAATTAGCCCATTTTAAAACATTTAAATGCTATCATGATTCACTTTTTAATTATTCATGGTACATGAACCATAATGAGTTATTTCATGAAACATAAGTTATAAAAAATATTTATTTTTATTTAACATGAAACATAAAAAGACGTTGAATACAAATTCATTCGTTTTTTATCAAAGGTACCGGAATAATCAAATCAATTTTTAATCTAATCGGAATAATCAAGTCGATTTTGATCAAATCAGAATAATCAAATTGAATTTTGATCAATTCGAAATAATCAAATCTATTTTAAGTTTACGAATTTAACGTTCTCAATTAAAAATAAAATTTGATTCATTTATTTAAAACCGACTGATTCAAATTGATGAGTGGCTGGGATTTGTTTTAGTTTTCAACATATTCTGATTGTTTTTCTGATCATTCTCTATTAAGAATGTATAATTATTGTCGGATTGTTTGTATGATTCAAATATTTTGATTTATGAAATAATACACTGCGGTTCACGAGTCCATCAAAATTGATGGATCCACATGATACAACCTCTACATATTTATTTGCATAGAAGTACATGTTTTAATTAACTTTCTAGCAGATGCAACCAAGTTTACTTGGCTCTTATTTAGTTAGTATTAAGCATTTTATTGTATTTTTGCAAATTTAAAATGACTAAAATCATCACGTCCAATATTTAATAATAAGCATTCAATCCTTTATTGAACTTCTCCATTTGTAAGCCAAGTCTCCAATGGCCTTAGTCGACGCCCCGCCTTCACCAAGTGCACACGCCGCCGCATCCTTCATTTCCGTCATTCTATATCTCACCTTCCTCCCCTCTTCACCTTCCATCAATTCCTTCACCACATTAGCAATCTCAAACCTCTCCACCACCCTTTCCGTAACACCCATTGGCCTTAAAGTCACTTTAACGACGTCCACTACGATAATTGAGTTCATTTTTTGCTCAGCGTATAATGGCCATGTAATGATCGGCACTCCATGCACGACACTCTCTAAAATCGAATTCCAACCACAATGGCTCATGAACTCACCGGTCGAAACGTGGCCCAAAATTTGAGCTTGAGGTGCCCAATTTGATACGACTAAACCCCTTCCTTTAGTTCGGTTTAAAAAATCATCAGGTAAATAAGCTAACGGGTCTTTCTGACTTTCGAAGCTAAAATAAGCGCTATCCGGAATATGACTCGGACTTCGAACCACCCATATAAACAGTTGCTGGCTTGATTCCAAACCGTGAGCCAACTCGATCATTTGCTCATGCGTGAGTGTACCTCCACTCCCGAACGAAATATATAAAACCGAACCGGCAGGTTGATCATCAAGCCATTTGATGATTTTTGAACCAGAATCATCGACTTCGTAATCCATTTTGATTAACGGTCCGACCGCATAAATCGATGGCATCCCCGGTTGAGCCGATTGCAAGTATTTTAATGCGCCTGATTCCAACTCGGTGAAACTATTTTCAATTATACCCTCAGCCATATGGTACCTCTTGGCATGATGCATCGTCCATTTATAACCTTCATTGTTCCTATTTTGAACTGGTTCGAATAAATCTGACCCGCGGACGGGAACACATCCTGGAATTTGGACAAGTTCTGTCATGTGACGATATTCGCACGCGATAGAGCTGTCGAGTTCCGGAAGGTGCATCATAAGCGAAAGCGACATGGCTGTCGAAGGGAAGAAAATATACGGCGATATGCCAAGCTCGATGGCCGGGTCAAAACCATCGGTTCCGAAAAGATCAACAACTAAAGCTACGAGGTTTTTTGTTTCGAGAAGTTCGAATAAAGTGGACCGAAGAGAAGGGATGGAGCGAGCTATGGTGAGGGAGATGAGGGTTTCGATATTTGGGTTAGGGTGTGATGAAAGGTAGTCAGAGAAGTCAACGGGTGGGAGGAAGATATGGCTGATTGAGGTTGGGAGGGATGTAAGGACTTGTGTGTAGGCTGCAGATGGTGGACTGTCTGTTGGGATGACAAAGCTTACGGTGAAGTTGTGGTGGTGGACTAAGCGTTTTGCAAACTCGGCCAACGGGATGAGGTGGCCCATGCCCGGGCTTGGGAGCATTGCAATGTGGGGAACTTTGCCACTGCCAGCCATTTACGACTTATGGGTGATCCAAATGGTTCGCATGGGTTTGGATTTATATATCCATTTCAGTGACAAAAGATTTGCGAAAGCATGAAGTATTGGAATGTATGGAATCACTTGAGCCTTTTTCTCATGGTAATTTTGTGGTTTCATTATTAAAACACTGCCTAGTGTATTAAACACGTAGATATTTGTGTCACGCGTGTGAGATACAATATAGTGATTCGTGAATAGAACGAATAGTAAGTAACAAGTGAGACACATTAATTATTAATCCTATTCGGCTCCCGAAGGCTTAGTCAGGGAGGATTATCCCAATCCCATGGAAAGATTCACTAGTAAAAGGTTTGATTAACCAAAATGTAACCAAACTCCCTTCGTAACAAATTCTATCACCACCTTGCTAGTGTTCGAGCTCCCTCGGATCCACTCAATCAAACTCCCATCTGATTCTTCAACCGTGCAAACCTCTCGTTTGTCTGGTTGATAAATCTACAACCTCCCGTCGTGTTTCAGATCAACTCCCGTTGCCTGTGTCTGCTTTCAACAAATCTACGACTTCCCGTCGTGTTTCAGATTGACTCCCTTTGCATGTGTATGCTTTCAAAAATCTACGACTTCCCTTCGTATATCAGATCGACTCCTGTCGTTTGTGTCTACTTTCAACTTCCAGTCTATGTCTGGATGACCTCCTGTCACCGCTGTATTAGGACTACCTTTCGTTATGTCCTGTGTCAGAACAACCTCTTGTCGCGAATCTGATTGACCTTCCATCAATCACTTTTGTAGCCTTTGTGTTCGATGTATGTATATATTTTTTTCTGCTCAATGGAGGTGTCTTCTTGATTGTCTTCTTATATCCATGATTCAGGTGTAGTTGAAAAGACCATCAAATCCTTAGGATACCATTTGTATTGATGTGTGTAGTTAATGCATCAGTTTTGTGTTACCGTTTGAATCATCTTGTCCTCCAATTGATGTTTCTTAATTGGATGCGTTTCTCCATCTGGTCAACTGATATAACTCACTATTAATTGAGGAAATACCGAAATTAAAGCTGGTTTTTAATGGTCTCGGATTCTTCGCTGATTTAGATATTCTGATAAATTCTGTCAACCCATTACGTAGTTTCTTGACGCAGCCTCCTGAATCAGCCTACTGACACAAGTTCTGTGTCTTGTTTTCTAAAAATTTGTCATTGTCAATCACATGTCTCCATGGTTGTCACACATTGAATGGCATACTGACTTTTCATAACACTCAACATTAGATGATAAGAACAATGGATAGATGAGTGCAGTTCATTTAAGACCCCCTTGCACATGTGCATTTTGAAAATTAAGCTATCTGCATTTTTAAAATTAACTGTGTGCACATTTTGACCGACGTTTGTGCACTTTGATTTTTGTAGAAAAAGACAAAATTGAAAAAACAAGATTTTTGGGCCCTTTGATTCAACGGTACTTTACCTGGATCTCAGGTTCGTAAAATCTCTACTGGATCGCAAATGAGTACTCCTCAAGGATAGATTGCATTAAACCATGGACTGGATTGCGACTGCATTATGCATTAAAGTACCATGTGCATTAGGCTTGCACATCCGGTCTGACCCGGATCGGATCGGACTGGACTAGCTCGGTCCACCGACCCGAAAATCCAAAAAATTTAGATATACTGGACCGAAGACCGGATCGAAATTATAAGGTCTGTGTCAAATACGGTCCGGTCTCAGGTAAGACCAAAAACCTAATTTTTATTTTTTGTTTATATTTAGAATTGAATTTGAAGTATAAAATTATAATAATATTATATTTACATAATAATTGAACAAAGAAGACACATTAGCTTAGTGGAGTGAAGGTAGATTGACGAATATCCGGTCATGCAATTAATTCTGGGCTTGGGATTTATTTTATTTAATTATAAAATATATTTTTATTTAATTTTATAAATAATTTGGTCCAGACCGGACCGGACCGAATTAATCCGGTCTGGACCGAGACCGTCTCGAAACCCAAAACTTTCAAAATATACGACTCGAAAAACCGACCCGAAAAAATCCGATCCGATCCAAATTTTCGGTCCGAATGACTTTTGTGCATCCCTAATGTGCATGATCAAAACATAGTATCAAGTTGCATGCCCACTAAATGAGAATATAATAACGAGGTACCACTGTCTATTTTACTTATGATATTGGAATGGAGATATTGTATGGAATAGTATTGGAATGGAATCAACACCATAATGGAATGAGATAGCAATAGAAAGGAATAATCATTTCATATGTTGTTCACTCCAATTTTACGGAATGAAAAACCTAGACACATTATTCTCCTCTTCCTCCTTTATCTTCAACCCCCTCCTCCCTCATCACATCCAATTTAATCAGCATATAATCATCCCCAATCAGTCATCGCATGAGCTTTCTAAAAGAAAATTTTTTCTTTAGTTCACTCCCTCTCGATATGTCATTCAATAGCGATTTGGAATAATCAATCTCATCTTATCGACAAAGATTTCAGGAAAGTCATCTCACCAAGAGAATTTATCACAAGGTATTGCATTCCATCTACATTTATTCCATTCTTCTCAAGTGAACACAATGCTAGTATCCAAACCATTCAACTTTTTGTGACTTTTTAAAGTGTTAACTACACTACACAATGATAAGCATAGCTTCTGTTGTTAGCTCGAATCATTCTCACCTTCACTCAGCAACGCGTCTCCACTCGTTGTGTAACAATTAATATAATGTATTTTCTAAGTTCATAACAATTATATTTTGGGAAAAGTATGAAAAAGATTCTCAACTATCATTAATAAAAGTTCGAACTATCAAAAATGACTATTAAATACTGAAAAAGACAAATAAGGGCTTTTAACTATTATCAAATGACAAATTACGTTCCAAACTACAAAAGATGACAAATAGGGAGCCGATTATAAATTATCAGTACTTATGCTAAATTATTATAGATCAATAGTAATATATTTACATTTTATTAAAAATAAAATTTTATTTACATTAAACTTTGATGTAGTAATCTTTCATATTAATTTTTTACTGGCAAACACACTCATTTAGTTATATTATTTTTGAAATAACAATAGTTATCCAGTAAAAATTATAATTTAGATAATAAAACATTTTTTTTAAAAAAAATGTATTCATTGTTTTCTTTAAGCTATAAGAATGAATTACTTTTTTTAATATATTATTAATGAAAATAATTGGATCAAAATTGATTAATTGTTTTAGAAAAAGTACAAAAAGAGATATGAACTACCATCAGATTATAAAATACAGTCTAAACTGCCAAATGACAATTAGGAGGAGTTTCAACAATAATCAATTTTACATCGATAGAAATTTATTTTATTAAATTTAATGCATTTTAATTTAAAAAAGAAATTATATTTATTACTCAATCATTTTTATTATTACGAAATAATATGATGAAATGAGCGTATGTGTTGGTATTAAATAAAAATATGAAATATTTGTTTAGTGTATTTCATTAGTTTGTATAAAAAAATAAATTAAATGTAAAATAATTTCGGATAAAATTTGATAATTTTTGACACCAATCCCTATTTGTCTTTTTTTGTAATTCAGATCGTAATTTTTTGTTTGAATGTAGTTCATATATGTCAATCTTTTTATAAGAAAAGTACCGAGTAATTCGATCTTAGGTATGTGGTTGATTTAATTTTTTTGATAGTTTTATTTATGTGTAACATGTTTTTGAATTGTTCCAAATGTTTGATGATCAGCAAACTAACTAGTGATAATTTACAGTGCAGTAGCTTATTGCATGAAGTACGGAGAGACGCTACAATTAAATTAAGATTTATAAAAATAATTGCAAAAAATAACGTTACAAATGAGATTGAGAGCTTGAAGCACAATTCACACAGTAGCTACTAGCTAGGCAGTCCGAGCAATGACTTTATCAACTTTGCAATCTGTTGAAGCATACTTGGTTGGAAGGTTACTTTGTTCTTCTATCCTTTTTATTCAACTATTTGAGTACGAGGCTTCATTCCAAATCCATGCTTTACCTTCTCGATCCTGCCCAATACATCAAGAAAGTCATTTATGGAATAAAAGTAGACCAGGAGATTAATAATTAAAGCATATATCTTGGATGATATGCAGATACTCTTCAATTGCGAGCCAGTATTTAGTACAAATTTAGTTGCTGTAATTCAGATATATAAGATTAAATATAATATTATTCACAGAGTCAAGTCTTATCTAGAATATTTACTTAATGAATGCAGGACAATCTTACATTTCTATCGAACAAATCTAGTGTAAGTGTGACAGCTATCACAATTCAAATACTGAATAGATGCTACAACTGGCAACTGCAAATGGAGATATTATATCATGGTTATTCTTCACTCCCACAAACCTCAGTATTTGTCACACAGGCAAAACTTAATACTGGCCACAAGTGAATGCGTTCAATATATGCGTCAGGGCACATAGCCAAACTATCATGCTTACAGTGCTGATACCAATAAAAGATTTGGAACAAAGTTTGAAGCCCACTTTTCCCAATAGTTAGCAATCCAGAAAAGCAAGAATGGCATTAACAATCATTCCACAACGCGCTATCCCTAACAACACTTTTTAAGACAATTAGTCCTGCAATCAAACTGGGGATGCTAGTTCTAAATCTACCCTAAGAAGAAATTATTTACTATGGCTGTAAATATAGAAATAAAATAGAGACAACGCAGTTTGAATTTGAAAGCCTTACGTGGGAGCCAGTTTCCCAAGGCCATCAAGCTCTTCACCTGAATCCTTATCCACAACCTTGCCAGTTATCTCGATAAGATATGATTTACCTCTAGCAGTTGGAAGTCCTCTGCTAGAGAGCAAATCTAAATCAATTTGTTGAAGCTCCCTCCCATTCACGAAGACGCCTGTGGCACCGCTAGAACAATTTGATTGCATAGGATAATTGAATTCCTCGATACATGGCTACAAATGGAAGATATTTATTAAGTATTAATGGAAGGACAACTCTCCAGAAATGAAGTTCAAAAACTATCTCAAACGAATATTTCTTACAGGTATGATACCAACGCAGGGACCGCCAACGACACCCCAAAATCCTGCTCGAAAGTCATACCTGACACAACAGCCAAAGCAGAAAAGTAAGAGGCTAAGACTCATATCTTTTACTACAGGAACAACAAAAAAATCTATCAACTACTGTCCAATCTCCAAACCAATGGTACTAACAGCTAGTAGACGACGAAAAGCGAATATCCAACTGATATGAGTTATTAAACACTGAAATGACTTTCCATGCATTGTTCAATGTTATATTAAAATCAATACCTATAGCATAACTGCAGTGCATGATAGAATTTCGATGATGCAAAACATGCTAAAGAATGTAATTTGCAATTCAAGCAGTTACCAGTAGTTTCCGGGATGAATTGGTCCAGCGAGCTTTTCAGCCTTCTTCAGGAGACGTTCGGGTATCTTATAACCATTAACTGTGACGATTCTATCTATGTTATCAGCAGAATGATTGGATATTGAAAAGCCTTTGAAGCTCTTTTTAATGACACTAGCAAAACCGCTACCCTTTATTTTCTCAGTATTGTTTCTGAGTGCTGTAGGATCCGCCTGTTGAGACACTTCAGTTTTTGAATTAACATTACATGAATCTTCATCCAGTTGAGCCGTGGCTGATGTTTCATTATGCAAGTTCTGTCTGGAAATCATTGCTTTTGGCATCACCTTTTCGTAATCAGAACGGGTGCTTTGGCTACCCTTCCAAACCTTGTTTGTCAAATTGGAATTAAAAGAGCCAAGTTTTTCTTGCTGCGGTAAATCATGGGGAGACAGAGACACTACATTTTCCAAAGATTCCACCCCCTCAAAGCTAGCTGGTGAGGAAGTTGGGAGACTTTGTGAATCTTGAGTCTCATTTGAAGTCAAATCAAGTCTTCTTGTGCTTACATGGGTATTTCCATTTATTCCTGTTGAATCATGGCTGGAACTATAAAAATCATCAATATTCATTTTGGCCCAGCCAAATTCTGATGAATTTCCCTCACGTGCCAGTCATCAAGATATGGACTAACTCCTTTCAAAATTTTCTTGGATTCACCTGAAACAGATATAGTGAATTTTTTGTTTATTAAGGCACAGAACATGACGGTGTTGCAGGCGCCACAGCAAAGAACTTGCCGTTTACTATTGTATTTGAAGGTCATCTTAGGGAGTTGCAGCAAGTTGGAGCAATCTTGACAGATTATGAATGGAGCGCCGGAAGCTTTAGGCTGGCAGTGAAGTCCAACCTTGGCAACCTTTCCTTTCTGCTGCTGTTGACGAACATATCCACGAGTATAAAATCTCATATCTTTATCTGTCATTCTTGTTTGAACGCTATGATCAATATGACTCGAGGAGAGGCCAGATGTTTTACGACAGTACCTTCGCTGAGCTGAAGAACTGGTAAGTTTCGAGGATAGGAAATAGGATTGTTCTGCACATCATAAAATCTCGAATCATCCTGATAATCCAGTTGGGTAGCTCTATGTTGATCGCTGCAACAATTGTAAAAACCACATACATGATGATGTGGCAACCCATTGTTTGAATTAAACCCATTTATAGATGGATCGTCTGCGAAAGGATGTTCTGGGTAATAAGAAGGATGAAGAAACTGATGCTCAAAATGACTTGGAGTTGGGAGTGTGCCTCTAATTACTGGCATTTCAAAATTATTCCCATACCCATGCATATCACTAGGACTATTTGGAAAATGATGAGGATTAGACACCCCATTTCTTTGTCTACTGCTATAAGGAGGATAGTGTGGCAAATACCGAGGGTCATGATATGGACTAATGGTCGGTTTTTCAGGCATGAGAAATTCATGCATGCCTGCACTTGGACCTGCCACTTTATTGTCAAACATGCCAGATATAGAACTTCCGTTGCATCCTCGATTAGCTGCTGCATTTTGATTCATAGGACCTTTGACTTTCATTTTCTCGAGATTACATGATCGGCGAAGCTGATGACTCAACTCTTCCATCATTTGTAAAAGTTCAGCCCGATCTATTGGAAGATCACCATTATTTATAGACCAGTTAAGGCCATTCATATCCTCTCCAGGTTTGCCATTACTGCAACTCGAATCAGAAATAAAAACTGAGGGACCATCTTCCTGATCTTTCAACTGCAGTGATCTCCCACCTTCTTTACCATCCACAACACTTCCATATTGACCTGAAATCTCACGCAGACAACGAGACCTGCATTCTGACTCTGGAGGCTGCTGACATTTCCAAACGAATTTGAGTGTTTCTCTATTTTACCAAAGGCGACACTCGCATGTGGATCAACCTTGTCTATAGGTTCATTATTAGAAACAGGTTGCAGGTTTGGGTATTTATTCATATTGACTCCATTCTTTTCTACTGATGCAAGTTCATTGCAATCAGACCCATTATTGTTGTCAGCTGATTTCTTTAAAATCTCTGGCACTTGTTTCACAGACAGATCACATGCCTTCCCATACACTCTAGATTTTTCGTCATCAGATTTCTCAGCCAAAACTTGTTCATCTTGTTTCAATTTCGCTGTTAAAAAGTAAAAGAACAACAATAACTTCCTACAATTTAAACCTTGCAAAAAATAACAAGCACAAAAATCCGAAAAGAAGACAACAAAGGTTCAATTGAGTTACAAATTTAGTAATCTGAAACTCAAATTAAGTGTAATCAGCTTATTGAATTTGAACCCCAATAGGCAATAATGTGACATGAATTTCAATTTTGAACAAATAAAACATCAATTGACAAACCCTAGCACAACCAAAACTAGAAGAGTGGCGATCCAATTAAATGAAGGAAGCCTTGAGTAGATTTATACCTCTGAGGACGGCTCCACAGCCGCCGCACTGGTAAACGGAGTAACCAGCTAGTTCGGTTAGGAGATTCTGGCACTTGGGGCAGCGAACAAGCCGCACAAGCTCCGCTTGGGACATTCAAATTGAAACCCTAAATAAGACGAGACGGGGTTGAATAGACAGAGTCTGTCAAACACTGTTTAGGTGCAGAAAGCGAGTGTGGTCGCGTACGTCGTTCTAAGTACGTTTAGCTGATGGCGCCAAAGAAAAGTAGGAAATGATAACTTTGAGGATTTGTGAATAAAGCTGGCATTATGTGGGCCATGTAATGATGCTATTCAAGGCTCTCTATATTATTGGTCGGAGGCTGCCTAATATATACTTTCTCCGTCTCTTAATGTTTGTTCACTTTTTATTTTGGATGTTTCAAATTTGTCCACTTTTTTTCAATATCAACGACATATTAATCACTTATTGTCAACCATACATTTTATATCTTCTTTCTTCCTTAAAAATCATGTATTTCATGCTTTTAGATAAACAAATGGGACGGAGAGAGTATTTTAGTGGAAAAAAAATCCAGTATACTGATTAATAGTGAGTACTGAACGATTTTCAATTAAAATTGTGTACTCTCTTCGTCCTTTATTAAAGTGAATTTCTTAAATTGGATACAAAGATCAAAAAAATAAAAGTGAATTGTGAAAATAATAAATGAAGAAAGAGAAGAGTTATGCGAGATGAATTAGGAAAATAATGATTTGATTGATAATAATTAATGAAAGAAGTTAAAAATTAGGATAATAAATTATGAAAGTGAAATTAATGTGAGAGTAGAAAGAAAAATGAGATTGACCATTTATGTAAACGTGAAGTGTATTTCAGAGAATCAAAAATAAAACGTTCACTATAATAAGAGACAGAGAGAGTATTATATATCAAGAAATCATTTGAAATTACTTTCAAAATATGTAATTGAATTTTTTATAATAGAGTAATTGATTTGCAATGGTACGCTAATTCAAAGTATATTTTTGTTATTAATCCTTTTTAAAACGTGTATAGTCCGAAGAAATTTTCCAGTATCTCTCGTCCAAATTCATACCATTTGAGATGTCCAAATGAAGGGGGATCCATGGATCCATGGAAAGGGGGTTCCATATGATACTTCCCCATTATATCTATCTTATCAAATTGACAAGTTGAATTATGATTATATGATTCATATTTTTATTTCAATTAGGGTTTACAAGCAATCGATGTCTACACTATTTAATTTTAAAATGGATTAATTACAGATGGCCACCTGTATAATTGACCATATTCCACGAAAACACATGTATATTGCAATATTGTATTCACCTATATAATTATCGCCATTGCCAAACAACCACCTATGATAGCGGAGAGGTGGTTAAATGGTAACGGAAGTGATTATAGAGGTGGTGAAGTGAAAATTTATTTATTGAATTGTTGGTGTATTGTAATAAAAATATTTATATTATATCAAAAAGTTAATATATTTAACGGAACAATGATAGGTGGTTGTTTGGTAACGACAAACATTATACAGGTGATTGAATGCAATATTACAATATAAAGATGGTTCCGTTGAATATCCCTTATTATAAAGGTGGTCATCTATAATTAACCCTTTTAAAATCTAGTTATTGTTTGACATTGCACATAAGTTGTACTCAATCTTTTACGCACTTGAATTTTTTATACATGTCTTTTGTGTTGTGATGGGTTTGTGTTAATTTTTTAATTAACTGCATTACAGAACAGAAGTTGGAATATTTTCTGGAAAAAAAATCCAATCTTCGGATTGTGACATTAGTAAATCATGTACGAATGCATCAAACTCAACTCAACAAGGTACTTTTTCTATTCCCCAACTTGTTGATTTGGATAATCTTCCTTTTGATTCTGCGAAGAGAAAAAAATTACAAGTATCATCCCAATTAATAAGATGATATTCGAAGAAATATCTGATGATAGGATCTTGTTAATCTCGTGGAGATAATTTTTCGAGAAAAATGCTAGGAAAAAAGTACAGACAGTTTCAACTCAATTGGTTTCATCAATACCCTAACTGGCTAGAGTACAATATGAAAGAGGATAAAATATTCAACCCGTGTTGGCGTGTTGCTACTGATTTATAGACAATATTGAAAGTCGAGATGAGAATGATGTTTTTGTGATACAATATTTTTCTAGTCGGAATAAGAGGAAAGGCTCGCTTCATATGTTGGTGACATTAAAAGTTTTCATAGTACAACACTCAAAAGATTTGATGATCTAATGTATCTGGCTCAATCAAATGTTGTTGCTCTTCATATGTAGAGTGAAATCACAAAGAAAGAACATTGGATCCATTTGAATGCTTCTATTGACATGTCAAGATTTTTATTAAATCAAGGATTACCTTTTCGTGGACATATTGAATCAGAAGAGTTAGCCAATCAAGAAAATTTTATGGAAATGATCAAGTATGTAGCTAGTCAACATGAAAGTGTTAACGATATTGTGTTACTAAATGCTCCATAAAATGACCTCCCCATTGATTCAAGCGGATATTGTTCGACATTTTATACAAGAGGTGATTCGTCTTATTATTGAAGAAGTTGGTGATGATATATTTGCTTTGCTTTTAGACGAATATAGCGATGTTTCTTACAAAGAGCAAACGACCATTGTTCTAAGCTTAATTGAAACATTCTATTGCGAAAGAGAGCTTCATTAGAATTATTCAGTGCAAGGAGATGGCCAATACCACCATAAGGTTTAATACTTGATTTACACTAAATTTTTAGAGTTTTGTATATTTATGGTGAGCTTCATTACTTCTGAAAAACAGAAACAAGCTACATCTGAGATGCACTAAGAATTACTTAAGATGCACTAATCAGAAAACCTAGACTAAATGCACAACACTTTATAACATGGAAACCGGCCGAGACCGGAGGAAAACCACGAAACCTCTAGGCGGGGAGGCTCATCCAAGAATCCACTAAAGGCAATCAAGACACATTGTTCACACCAAGGCTAAATGGAAATTCAAACTAGCTAAACTCAATCTAGCAGCTCTTAAAGCAACAATTATGACTATGAGAAACTACAAAACTTCCTAAACCGATGTCATCGGAATCGCTCTGGTGAGCCTCTTCAGTGCCTATCTCGCACTTCCTTTCATGACCTCTGATTTGCACTATTTGTCTGCAAATTTGTCTTAGCGGATGCTCCAAATCATAACTCGGCCATCGCAAGATCTCTTTATTTTAATCGAATCGCTCGCTCCAAGAAATCGCACTCAAAATCGTGTTGTGCCCTAATCCCCAAATCTGATGTTGTATAAACTGGGAAACTCGTTCAGCCAAAATCAGCGCTTCATCTATTTGCACTTACTTCAAACGACGTTCCAATCTTTCATTTAAACTCTTCCGCGCCTGACTAAGATAACATCGGTTCACTTCTCATTTTAGAGTTTATGAGTAAGATTCGCATACATCAAAAAGTTTCTGTATTTTGTGAGAAGTGTGATGTTGAAGTGTTAAATATGAAGGATGAATTTGTTGACCCTCGAAGGCCAAGAAATAAAGACTAATATGATCAATTTAGAACATCTTCAAAGAGATTGTATTTACACCGCGGTGGATTTGGTGCTTCATGTTCATTGTTTAATGAGATAAATTTTGAATCGCTTATTCGCATAGCTTCTTTGAGTCCAACTGATTCATTTCATTATATTGATACTTTGAAGATAATGAGGTTGACCGAGCTTTATCCTGATGATTTTTATTTCGAAGATTGAGTGTGTCTTGAGTATCAAGTTCGATTATATATTGATAATGTTCGAGATGATGCAAGATTTTAAAATTAGTAATGGTGGATACGAGAAAACATCTTACATATCCTTTAATCTTTCGACTCTTGAAGTTAGTTTTCACATTGTCCGTCACCACTGCAACCGTTGAGAGATGTTTTTCCTCAATGAACATTGTGAAAACTAATTTTCGTAATTGTTTTGCAGATTCTTTTTTATTCGACTTACTTACTTGTTATATTGAAAATGATGTATGTCAATTAGTAACCAGTGAAGATGCAATAAGAAATTTTATGAAGATGAAGACTCGTAGAGAGCAATTGTATATAAATATTTTTCTTTAATAAGTTTATACTTCCCCTACTAGAGAGAGTTTTTAAATCCGCCACGGGATATGATTTTTGTCCTTAGTTATTAAATTAATAGAACTTAAATTCTTGAGTTTAGATTTACAAACCGGTAGATAAAGACATAAAGTAAGCGCCTCAGATAATCGGCCTGAACGTATTACAACAAAATTGCATAACGTAAATGACAATATACTTAGCATCAAAAAAACTGACATTAAACTTTACAGAAAAGGGTAAAAGTTTGTATAGCAGATTATTGAAAAAGTGAGTGGGGAAAATGAATACGTTGATTGATTTATGCTTACTTGGTTAGCTTTACAAAGTGGACAGTGTTTGACCTTTTGTGTCAAAATCAGCATCACTAGATGCTGCTATGCTACAGAAGAGGACTAGGTAGGATACTAGGGGTTTAGTAATGGACGACAAGAGACCTCGGGAACCGACAAAAGCAATGTTTCGAACGTTTGGGAAAAGAAGGGAAAGCACTATCGGACTCATGACTTGTTATGACATCCTTGGCTTCAGCTTCAAGCGCCTATCTAGGGGTTTTCATGGGTCGGTTCGGGCTGATTCAGCTTTATGTCGGGTCGGGCTGGATCGAGTTAGTTGAGAAAATAGGCAGCCCTAAATATAATTTACGGTCGGGTCGGGCCGGGTTCGGGTTTATAGGTCAAAGCTTTAGGACTATTAATGACCCTAGTAAAAAGGGTCGGGTCGGGCCAGCCCTATTCTAAAGGGCCAAATAACCCTAATTTGAAAAAAAATATTTTAATCTAAATTTTTTTGATCGAGCTTACTCGTGAGTTCAAGACAAAGCTCGACCTCGGCTCGTTTTATTAAAAAAAAAATTAAAATTCTCAAGCTCTTTTAGAGCTCGATTTCTCGAGTTCAAATAAGGCCCAAGGGGTTACACTTCATCTCAGCAAAATAGCGAATTGAAGTACGAAATTTAGAACGATTGGGTTGGATTTTTATATAACTTTCGCTACTGATTTCTTTTTACTTTGAGCGATGTGGGATCACGGTTCGCGGACCCTAAATGATTATATCCGGGGACCCTTCATAATTAATTTAATTGTTAAGGATCCGCGGACCGTGATCCCACATCGCTCAAAGTAAAAAGAAATCAGTAGCGAAAGTTATATAAAACCCAAACCAATCGATCTAAATTTCATGCCTCGGGTCGAGCTAAGTCGGGCCGGATTGGCCCTTATTTTAAAAATTCAGATCGGGTCATTTTTTAGTGCCGGACTCAAAAATTAAGATCCCAGCCCTACCCTATTGTACTCGGGATAGGGTCGTATAGGACCGCAACTCGGGCTCGGGCCGGGTTCGGGCCGATCGAGTCGCTCGGGTCAACTCGGGCTTTCTCGGCCT
The DNA here is from genome assembly GCA_006409495.1 of Sedum album. NCBI lineage: Eukaryota > Viridiplantae > Streptophyta > Magnoliopsida > Saxifragales > Crassulaceae > Sedum > Sedum album. Next base: position 11,850 of record QZGG01000324.1, on the reverse strand, counting down.
TAGGGTCATATGGAGGGGCCTACGCCTATCCCTACCTCACTCCATCTTATACTTCAATGTGTCATACACTCATGCTGTAGTTTGGGCTTTATTGGGTTTCCAGTGTTTGCTTGTAAGCTAAACGTTAAATTGAAGTAGAAAGTAACACTTGAATTAAATTTTGGAAAAATTAAATTTTAAAAAAGAACATTTCTTAATTTATAAAAGTCAATTCAAAAACAAATATTCTAGGTTTAACATCCTTGTTATACATTACTACATTAGCACAAGAAACAAATCATTCAAACACGATGCAACATGTTATTTGATTTATACAATTCTCCATCACATTTATTCCATTCGACATTCATGTCCGAATTTGTTATGCAGATATCACCAATCTCGCCACAATGTATCAGAGCTCTTCCGGACCGATCTTGCCCCTCTTGAAGATCTTCCTCTTTCTTATCCTAAGAACGAACATCCTCAATGTTTTCACCAATTCAGTAAACCCCGATAACCCTACCACCTTCTTTTTCATCAAGATCATGGAATCCAATGACTCATCCGGTAAGACTTCGATCTTCCCATATTCAATAACATCTGATTCTGACCCTCCACGAATATTGGGTAGCAACATCATCATGCGCCGCTCTAGCAGATGAGTGAAAGAAACTAGCTCAAAAGCGTCGTATAACGAACTTCCGCAATCCCAGACACTAATAGCCATCTGGTGCTCCTGATTTGTCCTCGTCTGACCAATCAATCTGCAACTCATTGCCATTTGAAGTTTGAAATTTTCATAGCTCCAACCTCAAGTAATGCCTTTTGACATAAACGTTGGGAGTTATTATATTTTAAATGTGGTATATTACGAAAATACCCTCGCCTTTTATAAGAAGGTGTTGAGTAAAGCGGGGTATATGAGGGTTTTCACATAATAAACATGGGTCGATATGTCATGTTGTCGTTTCAGATTCGGTGAGCAAATGGACAGCTTACAGGAACATCTTTGATGCCGTTTAGTATAATAAGTTGTCTATCTTATTTGTCGTTTCGTCATTATATTATCCGGTCCAGATCACAAATAAATAATTTGGATTGATGCTTTTTATTTGCAGCTTCATGTGATGCTATGGATATTTTTGGTAAAAGAAACGCTTAAGTGATGATATTTGAAAATATAATGCTTGTTTGAGAGAAATGATAATACTTAATTTTAACTGTTGATTTAAATGATTTAATGTTTGATATTGACATCCGCCAGTCCAAATAATTAATCAGATAGATCAAATTAACGATCAAAACTGAATCTCTTATAATGTCAAAAGTTAGTAGGTACTATCCCTCTCATTGATGCCCAAAGCATTGTTGATAATATTTCAAAAATAAAATGGTAGATATTCAAATCTAATCGAATAAACAAAGAATGAAATCTTATTAAGTACGATTTAAAATTGAAGCAATTGAGTAACATTAAGTACTTATGAATACTTTGTAATTCAAAACATCGAGCTACCTGCTAAATAAACAAAAGAATGAAATCGCATTAACTTTTGTACACTATCAATTTCAAGACAGTGCGAATTTACACTCAATTTTTTAAAGATGGGTACTCGGACATTGTGGTATGCGTCTAACTATAATACGGGTTACCATACCTTATTATGTGATTTAGTGATTTGGGATTGAAATTGAAAACAACTGATTAGCCACAATGATATACATTTTAATTTTTCACTTTATTAGTCTATGATATATCGATATATTGCTTTATTAGTCTATGTAATTTAGTAGTTCGCTTGTTTGCTACAAGTCTATTTAAAAAGGAAGGATCCTTATTACCAGTTCCAAAATTGAAGCCACAAATCAGTTTCCGAAAATACCCTTTTGGTCGGTTATTCATACTTATCTCACATTCTCAAAATTGTTTCGTTAACCAGTACCATTTAATCTCACTTTCTCAAACAGTTGTCATTAGAAGGGTTGAGTTCATGTGAGACATGATATATATGTAAGACAAGAGGATAAAATCTGAGCCATTGATTTTAATAAATCGACGGTTAAGATTAAAGTTGAGTTTTAATTAAACTAGGTGATTGGATTTGCAAAAAACACGGGGCGGTTGGATTCGATGGTTATTTTACTTTAAATCTCAACCGTTAGATTATAATTAATGAACGATCGAGATTGTGTCCTACCGTCTTTCGAATAATTAATCGTCCTCCCGGAACTTTACCCGTCATTAGAATCCCCTAACTAATGCATCTTCATTTTTCAAATTTCAGATTTCCATCAAATAATCCTATCCGTTTAATACTTAAAACCCTAATTTTTTCCGACGTGTTTGGTATTGAATTTTGATAAACAGTGTGATTTGTGTTTTGCAGGTTTTAGATTACAATTACTATGTCCACGAGACACTACGAGTTTGAAGATGGCCACCAGGTAATTCTTCTTCTTCCTCTTCTTTGATTTTTATTTAATTTTAATTAAATTGTATGATTGACTCACATCTGATTGGTACTATTTCACTATATACATAATATGACGTCGTTCAAAGGCACATAATATAATATGCGGTAAGTACTAGTAACTTTTTAATTATTAAGTGAATCCTACTATTTCATCTTAAATTACATTTATAAGATCGCATCTCATCCACTAGTTCCTCAATATTGAATGATACATATCTAGGGGAAGTATCATGTGGAACCCCCTCTTTCCATGGATCCATGGATCCCCCTTCATCACCGTTGATTGCATTTTTTGTGTGCACCAGATTGTGCCACGTGTTTGCATTTTTGAAATGCACACGTGAAATGCACATGACAAATGCACACGTGAGTTGCACATGCTCATTAATTCGCTGGCACAATCTGGTGCGTTCAAAATGCAAACAGTAAATGCAATCAACGGATGCAAAGAGGGATCCATGGATCCATGAAAAGGTGGGGGTTCCACATGATACTTTCCTACATATCTATCGTTTGGGTCAGTGTATAACACAAAATGTTAGTGAGTTAATGATTGTCACGTGATACCAAATTGATAAAGTAGTGGATGAGATAGACGGTTGAGATGTGACATGCCGAATGTAATTTAAAGATAAGGATAAAGTAGTGATGCGTATACTGGTAGACTGGTCAATAAATTGGACTTTAGGATTCTTGGCCATGAACTTCTTATGCACCGCCTCCAATTTCTCCCATCATACATTTACGACATGGCGACAAAAACACAGATATTAAAAGTGATTATACCAAATGGAAAGATATAAAAAGATTTACCAAATGTTCTTCCCCGTTAGGAAACAAGTGTACTTCATTATGCATAATCTCTGTTCGCTTAAAACGATTACCATACCTACAGCTCTTCCCTCGTGCTTTGATTGTATAAAAATATAATATAAATGAAACTAATATATATAAATAGGATTAGTAAAATACTTATAGATTTTCTAGCCACAATATGTGTCTGTAGCGATCCGTTGCGATGACGATTATGACCTCTTCTGCTAAGTAAACCTTTTGAGTTGTCTTTCTAATCCGCGAGTTTCTAAGTCAAACATGGTCGTTTGTATAAAACTGTAAAACTTAATTTATTGCGTCTCCGGAGGATGTTTTCCCTTCATTCGCACATCAGAAAGCATCTCACTCTTAACTATAATTTATGTATTTACAAAAAGATGTGTCAGTTCAATAAATTTTATCCAATAATTTCAAGATTACAAAGATTGTTTATGATTGAAAGCACGTCTGCTAGTATGATTTGGCATGCTACAAGGAATATTGAAGAAAATTCTATGACTCATCCTGCCGATGGACAATAGTGGAAACACTTTGACTATGGTTATCCTGATTTTGTCGCTGATCCTCGTAATGTGCACTTAGGTTTAGTTCGGATGGTTTCACTCCATTTGGGTTCTTCTATTCCATACTCATGTTGGCTAATAATGCTAACACTTTATAATCTTCCCCCTGGATGTGCATGAAGACGCGCTTTATGTGGTTAACAATTGTTATACCCGGTACATTAAATCCCAAGAAAAGAATTGACATTTATTTGAAACCACTCATTGATGATTTATTGACTCTTTGACATCATGGAGTCAACACTTATAATTTGCATTCAAAAAACAATTTTGAAATGCGAGCAGCTTTAGTGGGGACAATTTTTGATTTTCCCTCGTATGGAATGTTATCTTGATGGTCTACAACCGGACGACTCAGATGTCCATACTATATAAAATATACCAAATGTTTTTGGTTGGTCAATGGCAAGAAACATTCATAGTTTGATTGCCATAGGAGATTTGTACCTCCAGATCATGAATATCGTTACAAAGTTAATTTTTCCCACGCAGTGGTCATGATGGTCACGATGTGGTCACGATTGAGTATCAGAATCCTATTTCCACGTAGTGGTCACAATGTTTATCAAAGGGTTTCCAACTTACCTTTTATTTAAGATTAAGAGCCTAACGATAAATTGAATGTTTTTGATTCCAACACAACTGGACTAAACATAGTATCTTTTGGATGTTTCCATACTGGGTTAACGTCAAAATGAGGCATAATCTTGATGTTATTCATTTTGGAAAAAATGTTTTAGAAAATTTGTTCAACACGATCATGGATGTTAAGTAGGGGTGGGCATAACCCGAACCGATCCGAAAACCCGACCCAAACCGAGCAGTTCGGATCGGGTCCACCCGAGCTACAGTATTTTTTCGGGCGGGTATGGGTTATCGATCGGGTTACCCGACCCGAACCGAGTATTGAACACCAATATAAATATTAACTCAGAGAGGGGGATTCGATCCCTAGCCAAGCGATCCCGACAGAACCCAACTTCCACCACGCCACCTGCTCTTTTTGTTTAATGTTAGATGAATTTTATCTAGTACTCATTTCTTTAGTTTTGTTACAAGTTTAAACTTTTTTTGTGGTAGAGAAAGTAATTTAAAAAAATTTACGAAAATTCAGATTTTAAATTTATTCAAATATTTATTTAAAAAAAGAATTTTTTGATTTTTTTTTTCAAATATATTTTTATCGGGTCGGGTACGGACGGGTTCGGGTTCTCTATAAATTTATTGGGTTGGTTTCGGGTTTTAAATGTCGATCCGAAGAATTTTTCGGGTCGAGTACGGATTCGACCGAACCCGTCCATACCCGACCCGTGCACACCCCTAATGTTAAGTGGAAAACAAGGATAATAGGGTTCGTTGCAGAAATGACATTTCAATATTCTGTGATCAGCCTGAAATAGAACTTAGTCCTTATGGTTATCAATTACTCGGGGCTAGAGCAAAATATCAACTATTTATAAATCATCAAATTATGATTCTTGAATGGATAAAGGGTTTGAAATTCAATGATGGATACAAATTTCATTTACGGAGGCACGTTGCTCATGTCTTTTTAGAATGATTGGTGGCCATTGTATTTAGAGGGATGCTACAAGATGATGTTTGGGAAGCAATATCTGAACTAGCTCTTTTTTCAAAGATATATGTGCATCCTCGCTTGATATTGAGAGAATGATGCATTGAAGGAATTGTTGTGACGCTTTGTAAGTTGGAAATATGTTTCCGGCCTCTTTTTCGATTCAATGGAATACTTGCCCATTCATTTAGCTGAAGAAACTTTGTTAGGGGGTCCTGTTCACTATCGTTGGATGTACCTGTTTGAGAGATTCTTATACGGATTAAAGAAAATGGCAAAAAACAAAGCAGAACCAGAGGCAAGCATATTAAATGCATATTTACATCAAGAGGTATCATTTCTCGGTTCAGACAATCTTGATTCAGAATACAAAACAAAAGCTAGCATACCATAAAGAAATGAAGTTTTACAAAATCCAGATGATGTTGTTGCTGTTTCGACCTTTAACCATCTTGGAAAAAGAGGTAAGATTATTAGAAAACACTCACTGAAAAGGAGTATGCAAATGCAACACATTACGTGCTCACGAATAATCCCGAGCATGAAGAATAATTTACTATTCGCGAAAATATGTTGAGAAGCTCTTTCCCGAGAATCGAGAACGACCAACTATTCAACCTCCAACTAAGCTCATTTCTACATTGCATGTAAAAAACTTTAAGAATTCTGAATTATATGTGTTAATTTATATATGTAAATATTACAGTCCTAATAAATTTTTATATGAAAACAGATGATTAATGTTGTTACAAACGAATATGTATAGCAAGTTGGTTTCAAGGTATGAATTCTAAATCTAATGGTCATTCATCAATACGATACTATTCAGTGGTTTGATCTTTGATTGTTCTCTATACAAGTCATGCCAAGACATATCATTTCACGAAGAAACTTCAAGAATCAAGATAGCTGGCATTTGTAAGTTTCGGAACACTAATATCTTATCACATCTTTTTTTAGTTCGTATATAGTCTAAACAGTTGTTTCATATCATATCTGATTTTTTAAGCTTAATAAGATATAACCAGTGGTCATTTGTAGTTTTTACGCATCATTTGTAATCTAAACGTGCACTACACTCTATAACCATCAGTTTGTAGTTTGGGTTAGCATCAATTTGTAGTTAAATCATTGTTCCTGATATTTGTATTTGTATAAGCATTAGTTTTATGTTAAATCATTGTTTCTTACATTTGTAGTTTCTATTATGTTAAATCGAATGTAGTCTGTATTGTGAAGTTCCAAGGTGAATATGATCTGTCATGTTCAATTTGAGATTTTTGTTTGGCTTCACAAAGCATTTGGGGTTCCACGAACACTCTATTAAGATTGTTAATAATGTCAATTCATTTCTTGTGTGAATTAACAACACATTTCTTGTTTAGTTATCAATTCATTTCTTAAAAAACATATTTTTGTATAATGCAGGTTAAAAAAATATGCCTCAGAAAAAATCAAATATTAATGTGGTCGGTTAGGGGATGGGAAAAGGCAAACAAGGCAAGCGCAGTCGGGGAGATTCTGTAAGACATAACACAGATGCTATCCGAGAGACTTCTAATCCAAATGTTACTCAGAGTGTTTCACAACAAGCAGTTAGTATTGAGAATACACAACAATATATATTGGCCAAAATTCATTTAGAAGAGCAGTTACAAATCTGTCATTTGAATATTATTAAAACTTTTCAGCACCGCAGACGCAGTGTCCCCCTGGTGGTATTTGGCAGCCTCGCAAGTCTGCATTACTCAATATGACAAATTCTGGTTCTAATTCAGGAGGTTCAGCTTTTGCTGACTTTGTACGGGCATAATCACAACCTGTAGATCTTGGTAATGAATTTTTTACTGAATCAAGGTAATGTGAGCTTACATGCCAACTCTGAATTGCATGAAAATAGCAATGACTCGTTTAGAGAAGAGCAAGATGAACCTAGCCATCCAACACCCTTACAAGGCGATTCATCTATTAGAGTGAATCTTGAGAATGAGAAGGCACCAGTACTTGATTTTTATCCGCATCGGGATAAACGATCATTTATTAGACCGTTCGGCTTTGATAGATTTTAATTTTTTAATTCAAGTTATACGTTTATTTTGTATGTTATTCTCTCTTACTTTTACAATTTTTTATTGAGCTTTGTTCTCGCGACTATTAATGATAAGATAATGTCAATCTGCATTTCAATGCATTACAAGCCTGATAAAACGACTATATCTTCTATTTCCAAAAATGAAAGAAAACATTGGTTTGTGAAATTTTGGGTACTATTAAGCTTTGATGTTATTATGTATTGTAAATTTTTTGTCTCAGATATTATATCAGTGGATTCCAAATGATGAAGAGCAAATCAACCAAAACTTTTATCGTAAATGTGGAAAGCTTCTTCATGATTCATGGGATGACTATTTCAGAGGGTAAAAGCAAGAGACCCCCATGTGTGCGTGTCCTGTAGCTGTAGGAATTGCAGAAGAAAAAAAGAAAAACGATCCCAATTTGAATGCTTTGTCAGAAAGGAATAAAAAATTATATGGGAACAGTGAAACAATCGCGGTCCTTCAAAACATCGAATGGGTCATAGATCGACGCACCACCACATGGCATTAATGGTATATGCTATCCTTTTTATATTTAATTTTAATATCTATATATGTATTCACATTTTTTGCAGGCCAAAGAATTAGGACATGAACCTTCCGCTATGAGATATTATCGTCTCTTTAAGATGATGTCGGACGGAACTCATTTACACCCAAACGATGAAGATGTTTTGTAAGTAACCTAAGCTTTTGAGCCCCGGCGAATATTTCGTCCTGGTTCCGCCACTGATTCCATCACAATGTGTCCGGCGACGTTCCAACATATTTGCAAATGTTTCTACCGATCTTCCATGCAAATGTGTCCGGCGACGTTCCAGCATATTTGCAGCGATCCTTAAGCGGGTTGGTTTTCTAAAAGCAATCATGGATTTCCATATGTTTTCCAATATGTTTTTGTCGACATTTGTTGTGATATGTGATGGAACCTTCTAACGCATTACCAGTATGTTTCAAATCAGCTGTGGGTTTCCGTCGGGATATTTTCAGCACAAATTTCCGGCGCATCTTCCGTCACATTTACGTCATGTTTCCAGGACATTTCCAACAGCTTTGTGGCGCTGAAAATATTGACGAATCTTGTAGAGTATGTAGTTTTTGGATTGCTATAAAAAGCTGTTGCCGCATTGCATTTGAATCTCATACTTATCTCTTTTTTCTACGTTCTTCATTAGGAAATAAATATTTCAGATATATTAAAGAATATTTAGTTTAAGACTTTTATATGATATTGCATCAATTGTAATATGTCTGATGTTTCTTATTTTAATAAAATACTGTTTGAATTCTCCTTGTCTTTTTTTGCTAATGCCAATTTTACTGGACAAGAATATTGTTGCTCATCAAACTTAAAAAATCACAAAAGCTGGCCTTTTGTAGCTTTTGAATGACAAAAGTCCCAATTTAAAACAATGAGTAAAACTCTTATTGGTTAATGGCATCAGTCAGCTAGGGTCTGTGAAGATATCTCCCAGCCAGCAAAGCTGCTTCCATGACTACAGATATCACATCAATGACTTGGTCAGTGTCACAAGTGTTCCCCTTGAAGGAATGAGCTCCTGAACGCTTGAAGCTCTTCATGCAGCTCAAAAGTATCTGGCTGCACTCTTGGCTCAAATACCCATCTGCAATACACACAGCAGAAGTATATATATGACTTATACTATACACCCACATAAATGGCGTACATTGTTATGCGTCTCAAAGAACTTACTGTTTTTAGACTGAACACAGGCATCATGGTTCATGCAACATGCATCGAGTCCGTCGCAAGGCCTCTCTCCAGGACACCCGCTGTACATCAGCCCGCAATACTTACCATACCTCAGAAATGGCGGCACTATCAAGAGTATAAGTTAATGGAACAGTGGCAGACTAACACATTTTTTAAGTTATTTGCAAGTTACCTGAGCAGAAGTGAGATTCACACTTTCTGCTGCATTCCTTACTCTGAAAACATCCAAGTAAAATGAATACCGACTCTATAACCATAAGAATCATGAGAAATTAAACAAAGGAAGCTTACCAAGCTTGCCGTCACGTCACTCGTCTGGATTCCAATATTAAGAGCCTCGACGGAAACCCGAGGCAACACGACGACTGGTAAATACATTATACCAAGCAGCAGAGCTGAGTTGAAGATCATTGTTGTCGAAACTCAAAACCACTGGCAATTAATTCCTCCTCTTCCTCAGCCAGGCTCTAAATAATATCAGTAAAGGCCACTTGGGTGGGAACAAATTGGATTTTAGCTTGTAATGTCTCGTGACTGTAACGTTTTGTTACCTTGTACACATTCGTCTCATCACTACTTGCCTCAAAAACAAGCCATAAAAATGATTTATTTCCATAAATTTAAATTCTATCTTGAGTAGAGACTTAGAGTAAGTGAGTCCATAATCATACGTCTCCCGGACGTTACATAATCATTCGATTCACATTTTATTTATGTCGTCTTTGCAACTGGCCTAGGATGTCGCCAACTGTAACCAGTAGCAATTGAGTTGTTTCCGTTGATGTATGGTAGGGGCAAATCAGTCTTTTTGTCAGTGCTAGCTAGATTCCGATGTCATCCAGACTGTCTCATTTTTTCGGTGCTGTTGCACATGGGTTTGGTCGAAAGGACCTTTTCTTAAAATTTAAATCAAACACTAAAGCCAACATGTTTATTAAAAAAAATTTAATTACATTTATTTCGGAGATTCTATAAAAGACATTATTTTAACATATTATTTATTAAATGATATAGTTTTGGTTAAATATAAAATGAAAAATCATTTGCGATCAAATAAAAACAATATCAAAATAATGTCGTTTTACTAATTGTGATTATATACTCTTTCTCCACGAATATATCGTGGCATCCGCTTCTGTCGTTTCACCAACTATATATTTAGTGTTTACAAAGCATTGGATCCAACAGAAGAGAGAAGAAATCCCAAGACACAATTTTTAGATAAAAACTAGTCCTCGGACGCCTCCTCTCTTCTTCAACCATGTCGAGGTTGTTTTTCGCATTTTCTTTGATTGTTGGATTAGTGCTTGCATCTACCCAGGCTCAATCCACGGCTCCAGCACCGTCTCCCACTAGCGATGGTATCAATTAATCTATTTACATTACAATCGATTCAGATCTGACATTCAATGAGTCTCGTAATTCATTGTTCTGTTTTTTTGAAACAGGAACATCGGTTGACCAGGGAATAGCGTATATGTTGATGTTGGTTGCATTGGTGCTGACTTATCTCATTCACCCACTTGATGCATCTTCAGCCTTCAATTTATTCTGATTCGGGGATTGACTTTTTCTAATTTGACTTGCGGCTTTTGTTTCGTCATTCTACCGATCTGTCCATTTTATTTTACTTAGATGAACATTGTTTTGGTTATATTGATTCTTTTTGAAGTTACATGACTCACATTATGGTAATATCATCTTCCAGACTTTGGTTGATCAATGAATATGTAGATGATGAGAATCATATTCTACTTTATGCGCTCGCCATATCTATTATTCGACAGGACCACAAGCAAGTTTTTGTTTTCGAACAATTATTGCATACTAGCATGTTCTAAAGTTGTAGAGGTGGTTTTGATGGAAAACAGGTATGATTTTCCATATGTTCGTGTTGGAATTGTGTTGCGGAGGGACATTATTTTGTATAGAAATTTTTATTGAGATGAGCATTTTGAAATGTTATGTCCACGTTACACAAACGATTGATGGATCTGTCCAATAAAACGCTTGGACATTTCATTGAACATCTGAACTTAACGGATCACAATGTTTACATTGGTAATGTCGGCAACTTCATACGCAATGTCTAGACTTAATTGCTTATTGATAATAGCTAATATGGAGTTTCTTTCAAGTGTGCGCACGCAATGTATTGCAATGGTTGAGTTTCCATGTCAAGTTGAAAATTGTACAAAAGATTGTCAAGAAAATCAATAATCTTGGTGAGTGGCAAAATTAGTGTTACGATGCTAGGTGTGATGAACTCAAGGTTGTCAAAAACTAGTTTTAAAACTACGTTTCTACCGATTCTACGTATCCACGTATGAGTTTCGAGTTAAAACTTACGTAGAAACTCTTTTTGGTAGAAACTTAAAGTCAAACGATTCTACACGAGTTAAAACTACGTAAAAACTGTAAAAAGTTATAGAAACTACCGAGTTTACGTATCCACGTATGATATAATATGACTATTATATCATATAATACACACTTTTAACGTACATTTGTGTTCTCGAATAATATTTATCTCATACATTTATATAAATATATTTCTAACTTTCAAATTATATATTTATAATTGATAAAA